>JAJVDC010000170.1:0-83557 GCA_021436925.1 Neofusicoccum ribis
CCCCTTTATGCGCACGGATAGGTATATTTCCGAGTCCCGTTATGCACGCGTATATAATAAGCCCAAGTAGCATGAATAAAGAAGGCAGCGGTGTCTACTTTCTCGCGCCGTTCAACAGAATCCGACAACGGAAAGCATCAATAAGTGTTTGGTCCTTAGCATGTTGGGAATGGCGGCATCGTGATTCAAATCCATCAATGCACCTTGTGGAGGTGAATCTTGAATGTCCGTTCTCACCCTACATCAGAACGTGGAGCAAGTTTCTATGCCAGCTTTGCCATCGCCTATAGCTTCTGAAACTCGATACATCTGTAGAAATCCTTGAAAGCAGTCACCATCTTCCTACCAACGCTATACACAACCAACCCATCATACAGACTCCTTCATCTCAACCCCCAAATCCGAACCCCCATGCCTACTCTTCCCAACCACATACGCGCTCCCATCCGCCGCCTCAATCACGCCCGTCTTGCTCAAATGCCTCTGCAACCCCTGATCGCCATGCTCATGCACGGCCCTCCCAGTCCCCAGCTTTGCCAGGCTATCGCGCATGACGAGCTCGTAGTAGCAGGTGGCGAAGATGGTGGCGGGCACGTTGACGAGGATGGCGATCCACGAGTAGCTGCGGTACGAAAAAGCCTCGCCGCCGAAGAAGATGGCGGCGACGATGCGCGTGCCCAGGTCGCGCGCCAGGTTGGTGCTGATGCTGATGTCCGCGAAGCCCCACACCATCGCCGCGTACGCGAAGCCGATCACGAACGGCGCCGAGGCGGGCGAGATGAACGGGTTGGCCGGGTCGAGCGCGGACCAGATGACGATGCCCTGGGGGTGACGTGTTAGTGCGTGTCTTTGGTGTTTTGGGGGGCCCGGCGCCTACGATGTAGGAGTCCACGAAGAACTCGATCAGGAACAGGTAGCCGAGGTTGTGCTGCGTCTCGCCGGGGAATGTGCAGAGGATGCTGGCGGGCCCGCCATTGTAGACGGTCGCGCCGGTCTTGGCTACGGAGGCGGCGGTGTAGGCGGAGATCTGCTCGTGGTACTGGCCCATCAGGATTAGGCCGGCCATGAAGGCGCCGAAGACCTGTGCGAAGATGTACATGGGGACTTTCTTCCACGGGAAGTCTTGCCAGATGGCGAAGCAAATTGTAATGGCCTGAGGGGGCGAATGTCAGTATTCTGGCTCGGCTGGTTTTGTGTGAGGGGGAAGGTTTTACGGGGTTGAAATGGCCACCGGAGGTTGAGGCGGAAGTGATGATGGCGAAGGCGATACCGAAGGCATACGCAAATCCGATCTGGAGGAGGGAGCCGAACGCTGGCTCCGTCTCGTTCAGGAAGAAAGATGCAGTTGAAGCGATCCCGGGGTACACTAGAGAGGTCAGCTTGCTAGGACGACTGATAATCGGGGACAGTTATTGGGAGCTACCGTAAAAGAAGACTCCTGTAGCCTCAGCAGCCATCTCCCTAAGCCACCTCGGCCTCTTGTGCTCAAAATCCAGCTTCCGCTGCGACACCGGTCTCCGCTCGACGACATGGCGAGCGTAGTGCTTCTGAACCGCATCCGTCGCACCCACCTCCAGCGTCTGGAGTCTCTCAAGATGGTCTCCCATTGTTGGAAGAAGGGCCTGCTGGGATGCGCGGCTGGCAGGCTGTCGAAAATCCGGGGAAAAACTGGAGACGGCAGGGACACTGAGGCGAGGGGAAACCGCGGAGATTCTGTGGAGAAGACAAGGAGCCGCGGAGTCTGGGGAAGACCCGCTTTTTGAGCGTCGCCGCGCGCTCTGATAACGACGGACATTGCGGGATTACCGGTCAGCGCTGCTGCTGCTCGCCGATGCCACTCCTGCACCCGGACGAGACCTTGCTCCGCCGTCCGGCGTGCGGCGCGCGGTCGAGGCGTGTCATTGCTGCGCACCCCTGCTCGATTGCGAGCAATGAGACGGCGGACCGGCCATCTCGGCCGTGTGGCTGGGGCGCTGGGAGGCCCGCGGGACTGGGAGGACGGGGGACGGGAGTGAGATTCGGGAGCAGAACATGACAGCGAGAGCCGCGCTGGCGTCACGGTGGCGCTGGACGGGTGGCACTGAGCCGGGCTGCCGCGCGGTGCTTGATGTCTGGGGAGGCAGAGCTTGCGAAGCTTGGCTGGCAGTGCGCGCGGCGTGGTTGGCTGCGGAGGCGGGCTGGCGGGCGGCTGAGTGCTTGATCGGGCGGGCGGCGAGAGGCGTCTACCCCGCCCAGGCAGTAGGACAGGCATTAGTGCCTCGGCATCTTGGAGAGACGGCTAACGCGAAGCGGAATGTGGATGATGGATGGGCGTTGGTGGAGGATGTCGGAGATGAGACAGTGGGACGTTGTGTGGAGGATCGGCAGTGCGGCGCGGGGAAGCCTGACGCTTCGAGCCAACTTTAGCCTGTTCTAGCCGTCACGACACCATCGTACCATCTTTCCAGACGTCTCATGGGTAGTTGAAGTCTTCGTCCGGATCGGTTTGGCATCTTTGTCGCTGGACATCTGCGTCCGGATGAGTGCCTCAACAACCCACGGAGATGTGGTGTTGATTCCCGGATCGGCCATGTATACTAAGAAAAGAATCTAGGAGAAGGGCTTCCCGAATTCTATCATCGCTCAAAGAAGCACTGCCCGTCCCTCGTTCCACCCATGGGCAGTTGAAGCATTCGTCCGGACAGGTTTGACAGTTATGTACATAATGGCGCAACTGCATCCGGACGAATGCTTCAACTACCCAGGCATATGTACCATTGCTTCCTGAAATTAGAGCCGCTTGCTTTCCGCATTTTACCATCCCCTAAAGCAAACCACCTGTCGTCCACATTGTTCAACCGGCCCTTCCTTCCCACCCATGGGCAGTTGAAGCATTCATCCGGATGGGTTTGACTGTTGCAGAATGGTGCATTCGCATCCGGATGAATGCTTCAACTGCCCATAGGTAGCCCGATTGCAATCTCCTTCCAATCAGATGGCCACGATGATGTTGTCGCTAATGGACACGTTGCGCGCATCCAAGAACATCTCAACCATCATCCAGACCTCCCACCAGGTATCGACGCCATGGAACTCGCATTCCCGGATGTTGAGCTCGACCAGGCTGCGATGGCGAGCAAGGATCATCCGGAGCGATGAAAAGCAGACCGTAAGGTCTGTCAGGTCGAGACGCTGGAGTCGCCGAAGATTCATGTAGCGAGCCAGCAAAGGAGTGACACAAGGGCGCATGTAGAGGTTACCGGGCCATACGTTTGTAAGCCTGAGGATGCGGATGTTAGGCGCCTGGGAGATGATCTCCGCCACCCGGCGGAAGTTAAAGGCATCTGGAAACAAGTAATGAGTAACTCTGGTCTCGCTAGGTCTCAGCCGCTTCTGCTGTGCAGACACTTACTCTCATAGTCCTCCCTGAAGACTAGCTCCAGCTCATTGAGGCTTGGTAGAACCTGCAGGACATGCAAGCTTCGTGGCGGCGTGAAATCCCAATCCTCGGGGTAATTGTTGAGGCAGTCATCGTGCAGAGTGAGACGGTCGGTGGCCATGCCACGGCGGGCCAGAGCTCCCATAAGGGCATCGAACTGCCAGAAAGAGAGAGGAGGGCTGTAGTTACAATCTGCCACTGCCTCGGAAGGGTCGTCTTCGGTACTGTAGCCAACTCTCAATGAAAACGATCTGGCCATAGGTAATCCGGAAAGGCTGGCGCGCAGAGAGTCCTGAAGCTGAGTGCTCGTCGCTGCCAAGATGCAGTGAAACTCGGCGCGGCAAGTTGCTCGGAACCGGCGCTTGATGTGCTTCATCCGGACGTCATCCCCGTAGTATCTGTCGATACTGGCAAGCCCAGTGACCCTAGACTCCCACGAGCCATCTAACAAGCGCGCCGTATGGGCGTCCGGTCCAATCGCGTGCCATAGACTGTTGTACTGCTGCTCGTTGAAGTTGAATGCCCAAAACGCAATCGACTTGACTTCCTTCGCGTAGCGGCTTTGCGAGATGTCGAAAAGCTTGCAAAATCCTTCTGGAGCGAACTCGACGCGCTGGTGGTGCAACAGGAGACAAAACTCTCTCGAAGTGGCCTCGGCGAGTTCCTTGTTCGCAAGACGAAGTGCTGACATTGATTTCTTGTCAAGGCGGATGGAGATCTCAGAGAGAAGCTCTGCGGGTAGTTCTAGGAGACGTGACGGGGTTGACGTAGGTCCATGCGCCAGCATCTGTTCAGTGATGTAGTCGGTGCCGCTTGTGTAGGATTCCAGGTCCTCCTCACCCCCAAATCCGTCAACGGAAGTGTCAGGGGCCGCGTAGCTGTTATCCATGCCGTTCTGGAGGTCTCTGTCTGGTGAGGCGTCTGTCATGGAGTCTTTACCGGCTGAGGCGCCTTGGTGGGCACCGTCGCATCCCGCGGTGTCGTTGATAGGGCCGCCGCCTTCAGGCGAGTCTCCCGAGGGCTCTGCCATGGTCGAGTACGACCTCTTGAGCGGGCGATCAGCCATTTTCGCCAGCAGAGGAGAATGAGAGAAGATTGCGACGGCGTGGAAGAAAGAAAGAGGTGTCAGGGCGAGGCAGAAGAGGTTGTGCGTGCGCAGAAAACCTCAACCTCAACCTCAACAACACACTGCGGCACGTGCAGGGTAATTGCCTACGCAGCGGCCTTCCACCAAGTCTTGTTACCACAGCGCAGCACGCAATCTGGAAACGGAGCAAAGCGCGGCAAAGGAGTGGTAGCATAGGAAGAAGATCTGCAGCTGACAGAAGGCATCAGCAGCCAGCCGAGAAAGCTGCCTGTATGGGACGTTCAAGCCTTCGTCCGGCTGGCTTCGGCAAGCAAATCGGAGCATTTTGGTAACAACACGACTGCTTCAAACATGCGCGAGTCGACGCTGTCTCCTGTTCTTGCGATCTATTGTGGTGCCGCAGGTGCGGGAGCTACGTAAGTGCGATGGGCCGCCACCCTACAGTGCTACACTGAAAGGCCAAGCGCCCGTCGCAAGGGGATTGTAGCCTATCACAAGCGCCGCTAGCCCTGAGCAGCTACCAGATGCTTCTTCCTTGAGGCCCCGCGCATGGCGGAGCAAACAACGAAAATGGTTTGCAGGCTGAGCCTGCGGGAGGTTCCAAAAATTACTCAGGGCATTCACCACCATCCCACCCAGCCCAGAGTCACAGTTACTACACATGGACTTTGTCCTATGAGAAAGAAAAGGAGTCCGGAGGTCAGGAAGGGAGGGGTTTATATAGGCGGCCTGGGTGCCTCCTCGGCTAGGGGCACGGGCCCTGTGTGTATGTAAGCACTCGTGTAAGCACAGGGGAGGAAGGAGCCGGAGGTGCTTCTCGCTCTGCTGCCTGTGGCAGTTCGGCTTTCCTTATTGGTCGAGGGCTGATCGAGGCGAAGTGTGCTGCTTCAGTGACGCTAGGTCGGCGGTTGGAAGCGCCAGGCCCCGCAGGCACGCTGGCGTCGCCTTGATCTCTTTGCCAAGCATCACGTCCACCGGTTACACAACATTCCTTGCAGAGACTACAGCTTTCTAGAATCATATTGAGCTATGGAACCCCTCGTGGGGCTTTGGTGCTACTGCACAAAGGCTAAGTGGCCTATCCGAGCTGTTTCTAGAGCAAAGAACTTTTGTGGGCGCCATGGCGATCGCCCTAGCCTTCAGGAATCCTCTATCTAAATCTCCCTCTGATTCGCCGCGCTAGCCCCCGTTGTGATGCTCGCAAGGAATAATGGGCGGATTTCCCTGGCCATTGAGCCCCTCGCACTAATCATCTTCGCTGCTGTCGTCTTCCTCCATGGGATCATGGCCGGAGGAGGAGTCACCATCGCCCATACTGGCATCATCCATGCTGTCGTCGCCAGAATCCTCTTCGTCCGACTCCTCATGCCTCTCCTCTTCATCGTCATCATCTCCATCGTATTCCTCAATGCCGGGGTACTCCGTGAACGTGTATCTGCTGCGATCCGGCTCGGGCGGCGCCAGCTTCGGACAGCCAGCTTCGAGGTTGAGCTTCAGCCTGCTTTTACGGCCAGGGTCGTTGAACCAGTCAGCCCAGTCAACGATACCGGCCCCGGCCTGGTGGCTGCTCATATCCAGCACCTCGTCATCCTTAAACATACGGCAGTTATAGATCGTGACCTTCCGCAGTGTCGTAGCATGGTTGCGAAGGAGTTTCTCAAGGCCGTCATAGGTGACGTCGATGAAGCCCAGTGTGAGTTCCTCCAGACGGGGTAGATTGATGCGGCCTGCGAGAAACCGGAAAGCAGGGGCTGGTGCGTCGGATGCACCAGTTTCCAAGCCACTGGACATCTTCAACGTGAAGGCCTTGATGTTGGATGCGCACTTGAGAATCCAAAGGACCCTTTGGTACTTGACGGTATCTAGTGCGATGGGTCAGTATTGCTGAGTTACTCAAATAGAATACTGTATGCAGGATGACTCACCTAGGAAAGATTCGTCAGGGAAGTTCATTCCGACCTCCTCTAGCTCGTCCAGGACACCGCCGTAATCCTCAATCGGCAGTGGCTCCTCAGCAACGAAGTCGAAACCCATGTCCGACCGTTCGTCGTCCAAGAAAAGCTTCTTGAGGGGAATGCGTGTGTTTGCCCGTGCTACAGCCCGTACGAATACCTGAAGGCTCCAGGAGGAGAGCGGAATGGCGTTGTAAAGACCGAACGTGTCTGTCAAAGACTCAACATAGAAGGAATTGGGGTCCATGGTATAGTCGAAGGTCATCTTGATGTAAGCCTCTTGGATTCCAGGGAACATGTTGAGACAGCGGCTTAGTAGGCGTTCTACTTTACCGGACTCCGAATCATCATTCTCCAGAGCCCTTGCCAAATCTAGCTCCTCAGAGCGTTCTAGATATTTCGCTCGCATTGAATCGTCCGTTGATGTCCACCAAAGAAATTTCAGAGCCTCAAATTCCTCTGCGCGGAAGTGGTGAACGATCAACGTCAACATGGTAACGTTGCGGGCAAGGCGGGCTGGGTATTCGCAACAAATCTTCCTTAACGCTCTCGGCGTGAAGTTTGTAGTCAGTCGCTTGAAGAAGGCTGTCTCCTGGGAAACCCGGGCCATGTCGCGACACGTAAGGCGGAGGTTGCGAAAGCCGGTAAAGTCAAGGCATCCGATGATCTGGAGGGTCAATTCCTCTGGCAGATCCTTCAGCTGTGAACGGCTATTTGACGGTAGCTCAAATGGACTCTTGAGAGTCCCCTGGCTATGTGTATTGTAAGTAGCTGCGAGAGGCGCGAGCTGGGCGGGCAAGGGCGCTGCGTCCGCTATGTCGTTCTCCATATTGTAGCACAAGCGCGAATGGGCCTGTGGGATGTGTAGGAAGGAAAGAAGCTTCCGTTACGTGCGACAGTGGGCGCAGAATAGTTGTTAGAAGTGGCGGACCTAGCGAAGGACAGTTGGGTGAAAATAGCTGGCGCAGTTCGGGAATGCCCGCTGAGTCGCCGCCCGCGATGCTGGACTGCTGCACCAAAGCTCCCCTTTTCAGCTTAGCTCCATTGATCACGAAAGTTGCAGCCACAGCCTTGGCAATAGAGCCTCTTTGCCGCGCCTCTCATATTCCCCGAGTGCCAGAGCCGGATCGCCCCATCGCAGCCTGATCCACCCTTAACGACACTCTTCCTCGCAAACCTGACACACCGGAAAAGGCCCAGACATAGCCGTTGCGCATTAGCCATCATGGAGACTGCGGGCGGCGGCCACAGAGGCCTTCCTGGCCTCCCTCAGGAGCTCATCGACCAGATCTGTGACGAACTCCTGGATGGACGTGGTTGGGAGCATGGCGCCGGAGCGGACGTCAGAGCAATGCATTACACCTGTAAGGCCATGCAGCGGGGAACCTGCAAGCTCATTCTCAGACACAGCATCACATTCGACGCTCGCGGAGCCGCATTGCTTTGGTTGATGTCCAGGAACAAGAACATAATCCCCCCCGTCAATCATATCGAGCTTTGCTGTACTAATGCTCCAATTGACAGCGCGGAAGCCAACGGCCCCTACGTCGATCGGTCTCGCACAGCCTCTACGTCTGCCTCAAATTCGAACAAGACTCCTCGAGGACAAAAGGAGGCAAAGAACTACAAGTCTTTGATCAATGACATCACATTGCTGCTGTCGGACGCTGTTGGACAGTTCAGCAACCTGACCGGCATGAAGCTGACGGTAGAGCCAGACGAGGCTCTTTTTGGAGCAATCCAAGGTCTTCAGGACCATTACAAGCCGGAGCGCACACATGATCAGTACAAGCGCGCTTTCATGTCGCTGTGGCAAGTTCGCGTCATGCTGCAATCGCTTGTGAAAAGCAGCTTGGTAGAGCTCGAGCTGGTGGATGTCAACAACACCCCGAAGGTCGAAACTACCAACGACAGGCTCTTATTCCCGAGTGACTGGCTCTCACCGTTGAAGAGCATCATGACTCTCAAGCTTGATAACCGAAGCGGTAGGCATCTTTCTGGCCATTATAGTTCCACACGAGCTAACCGCATCACAGAGAGCAGATACGATCCACCGGATTGTACAGCAAGCGGCAATCGACACGTCGCCAGCTTCCTCCAGGCCAGGCTACCCTCAACACCTGGAGGAAGTTTCTGAAGACGATACGGGATGACCTGAATGTGGAGAATCTTGAGTTGAATGGCTTCGCTTCGCAGTATGGTTACAACATGAATACTCATATACCCATCATAAGCCATCACCCCGGGGTGAGATGGCATCCGGACCGGCTTCCGGACGGTGGGTCCGAGCTTGATGAGATCATCGACGAGAGGGGCATCTGGAAAGCACTATCCGACTGGATTGATGGCATGCTGGTGGTATGCCTGTAGCGTACTTACGTCACCCTCTCGTGGCGTATTGAAACATGAACAAACGCTTCACACATGGGAAGGAATCCAACGAACTATTCGTTTGTTGAAGACGTCAATAGGAAGAAGAAAAAGTCGAATCTTTGTTGTTGATTCTCTCCCCTTTTGCGTATGACAATCCACTTGGTTTTAAATCATCAAAATGCCGCGTGCTGAGCAGCCTTGGTGCCTATGTCATACAGGTGGCCGACGCATCTAACAGGCTCATCGGTCGTATCCGTCAAATCCACAGAAATAACGAGTTCGACGAGCTAGCTTCTATAGCTTTCTTGCACGACATCAGCGTTCGCTATACGAATAATAAATCAAGATAAGTGGAACTCAGCCCATCTCTATTATGACCTAAATGCTAATTAGAACTAAGATGTCCTGCAGTGCCAACTACCCATTTTTCCGATGATAGTATCGACTTCCAACTCAGGAAAGCATTGACAGCAGGCGGGAGACTTGTATAACGCTGGTCGGATTTCTGTGGGAGCACATCTTGCCTCGCAGACCAATGACACTTTCGATCATCATAGGAGGCTGCGTCAGAGAAACATGGCGCTCGAGCTAAAGGAACTCGTTTTAACTTTCGGGTGCGGGCGGACGCCATTCCGGCAAGTGGCCACAGCGCCATGGAAGGCGACACGTGCGGCGGCACCGTAGCATGAGTAACACTCCCGCGCTTCCGGGAGAAACTTAAAACCAAGACGCTGCCCTGTATGGACCCCTGCGATAGGTGAGGCTTGACGTATGGTCTGGGCTCTGACTTTATCGAGCTCCGCACATAAATCCCATCGGGTGACCTCATGCTTCCGAGGCTGGCAAAAGCAATTTAACCAGCTCAAAGACTAATTCCGCGCATAGATATTTAATTCCCCATCGTTACTCTCGTAATCCTAAGCATCTCATCGTTCTTGCATCACTCGTTTCCTTCCTAAAATGGCACAGAATAACATGACTTTTTTCGGCGTGCTTATCGCCTTTGCGTCGATGTTCAACGCCGTCATCTCTTCTGACATTGACACTGGTCAGCAGCCCGGTGAGTTCGGTTTTATTATATTAATGAGTATTCGTAGAAAAGCGAAGTGTCAGTATTAACGAACCGTACAGAGCTCTCACTTTGCTATCTCATGTCGCACGCGACGCCGCCCAATGAACCACAAATTCGACTCCCTCCAACCTTTTCAACTCCACCTTCATCCCCTCTCGACTGGGATGTAACACCTGGCGATTGGTTCCTTGGCCGTTGGTACTATAACGGCTCTGGGAACCCTGCATACCAGGGATGGAGCAACATGCAGTGGCACCTGACCCCGATCAGCCTTGACGACACTTCTGAGCCTTCGTCGCAGCTACAGGACCTTGTTTCTTACGACTTTGAGGGCAGCGAATATCTCATCTACGGAATCGATACTCCGGTTGCACCTGACGCATATCAGTGGGTGGCGGTTGGCCCTCTCTCAGTGCAAAACAATACATGGCAGATACTTTCATGGGGCTACGACAGTGCCAGCGTCCCTTACACGATGTTCTACGAGACTTGGCCAAGCGGAACAAACACGCCAAGTCAATTCTACTTCATTTCCAGATCCGATAAAGGAATCGCAGAGGACACGCACCAGATTCTAATCGATGGCGTGAAGAAGTTGGGCAATTCGGAGCTCAACGAGGCATTGACCAGGGTGTATCCGATTAAACAGGATGGAAGTAGACACGGACAACCCTACCCCACATGCAACGCAACGTGCATGCAGAACGGTAAGAGAGAATCTTCCTGCGCGTAAACAGGGTTACTGACGAATGTTGAGCATATGCGCTTCCCGCTCAATTAACCCAGGGCCAGCCTCCTCAATAGCTACGATCTGCATTGCGTACTCTCTCCTTGTAGTAGGGGACATGCAAGGACCGCCAGGAAACCAAGTTTCGTCGATGTTCTACGGCGCTATGTATAGCAAAGTAAAACATTGTAAAACGAGAAGAGATCTGATATTAGCGCAGACGACTGCGTTCATTAAGGGACCATGGCTCCAGTCTTCACAAGAATCATAAAGGTTGCCGCCAAGCCGCTGATAGATGACTCGCAATATAAAACTGCACAATCACGCGGACATAGCGTACTCAACCGCAATAAATGGTGGTAGTATTCATTTACGGTGATCGAAAAGGTCAGCGCGTCGTTGGATGTTCGTACTATGCCAAAGTCCGGAGTGATCGCTGCGAATGCACACCGCAAATGTGCCCGTGCAGTTTGCCAGTAAGGGAAAGAAAGAAAAAGAAAGAACAAATCTATGAGTGATTATCTGTCATACCAACGAGTAAGGTTCCATGAGCGTCTATTTACCTCAACGCTCTGCAAGAAATAATTCTCTGCTGAGAAAGAAGCGGTCATTCGCTTTCCCTTTCCGACCTTCACTGAGGTGCTCCACAGTACAGTCTGCTGACCGAGATCTTCAGACCACGTATGCTGAAGACGCGGCGCCTACGACGCAACTTAGTCGTTGCCAGTAAAGGCGTCTAGATCGTTCTCTTTTCTTCCGTTCCTACTGTCCATTTTCTGCCTTTCGCAACTTTACCTGACTTTATAGCAGTCCTATTTTCCGAACGGATGATGGGAAGGGCACGTCCGAAATGTTGCCTCTCATATACTGTGGAGACTTGAGGATCCTATGACTCTTGATCACGGGCTGAACGTAAGTTGTCTTGCTTTTGCGTGCATGTCGAGTCATGTTCTAGATACGCAGGCTTTGGAAAAAGGAAAGATGTCCGGTGTGAGTTGTCGGATCGCCTCGATTTTACTGCTGCTGACGCAGATATTTGGCTCTAATGGGGACGCCCACCGCAACTCAGAACAACCTGCTTCCTCAATGTCATACCACATCACAAGGCGCGGTGTCTAAATGAAATCTATCTTTGCACTGCTTCAGATTCTATCATCACTCTTCGGCCCAGTCCGACAGAAATATTTTCGCATGCGTGATTAAACCTCGGTTACGCGTGCTAGACACGATAGGGCGAACGGCGGATCTACGAGGCCCCGTATGTCTCCACCAGGCGCTTATGAGGTCGACAGCCTCGCGAATCTGGGATCTACCCATTCCCTTATACATACTAGCTTCTAGAAAAGAAAATAGAATTTCCTCCCTCTTTCATCCGATTTGTCTGCAGTATGGAACGGACCTGTATGTGCGGTGTGATAGCCTCCCCGCGAGCAGGTTCCTCCGTATCCTGCTTGCCGTCCCAAGTGGCCAGCCGCGCAAGGCTGCAGCGGTAGCTCGCGACGACCAGCGTTTCTATGCGCTGTGCGAAGGCTATCTGTATTGAATGTATCCGTACTTGTGTCCTTCAAAATAAAAGCATCGCCATTCTACGACTCTATCATAATAATTTCTGCTCCGCACTTGTAGCGACTGCAAGAATGCCTTCGTTCAAGTTTGACCCTGAGAAAGACATCACCGACCTCTCGGGCAAAGTCATATTCATCACTGGAGGTATTGCTCTTAACCCCACCCGTGTCCGAGTGTGAATGAAGCTGATCGGCTCTTAGGAACCGCGGGTCTCGGTGCTGAGTCGGTCGTCAAATTGGCCCAGAAGCATTCTCGCGCCATCTACTTCAGCGGTCGCAACCCCAAAAGTGCCGAGGAAGTGATTGAGAAGGTTAAATCTATCCCTGATGCACCACGGATCCACTTTGTCCAGTGTGACCTGGCGTCGCTGCAGTCCGTCTCTGCCGCCGCGGAAAGCTTCCTCGGCCAGTCGGATCGGCTCGATATTCTCATGTGCAACGCCGGCATCATGACCAAGGTCCCTGATCTCACCACCGACGGCTACGAGATCCAGTTCGGCACCAACCACTTAGGCCACGCGCTGCTGATCAAGAAGCTTATTCCACTGCTCATTCAGACCAGCGAGCAACCGAACACCGACGTGCGCATCGTGCTTCTTACTTCTCTCGGCTTCATCTTCGCGCCGCGCGGCGGGATCAAGTTCAAGGACCTCAAGACAGTGCAGAAATTCGCAGTGTTGGGGCCGTTCACCCGCTACGGACAGAGCAAGTTGGCAAACATCCTCTACGCTCGGGAACTAGCCCGCCGGTATCCGCAGATAAAAACGCTATCCATCCATCCCGGCGTTGTCGCCACGAGCATCATCAGCGGAACGACTATGGCCAACAAGTTGATCATATACGGTTCATCGTGGTGGCAAATGGTCAAGCCGGAAGAAGGTGCATACAACCAGCTGTGGGCTGCAGGTGGCGACGTGTCGAACGCCGTCAACGGCCGAATGTACGAACCTGTCGGCGTCCGATCCAATAAGCTGGGAAAAACAGCAAAGGATGACAAGCTTGCAGAGAAATTGTGGGATTGGACGGAAAATGAGTTGCAGAATCACTAGGCCTCTCTCGGGATGATGATTGATGTTCTTCAATCGTCGTCTCATTCTCATTCTAGAGTTTCTGGATCACTCTTCTTATATCATTTTGTAAACATTAGCGACTAGACTATCAATGTACCCCACATCATGTTCCCGGCCACCACGACTCACTAAAATTCGGTACATCAATACTCATTTTGCAATTCTTTGTCGTAAAACGGGTAAGGAGCTCCCCGGAAAATTGCAACCTGGACACAGGTAGCCGTATGCGAGTGAATAGTTCGAAAACTTGACTGTGACGTGCAGGCCACGTCGGGTCGATCGGTCAGCCCGCTTCTGGATTTTACTGATTCTGTCCTGCACCCGCCACATGACAGCAGCTTTTCTGGCCAACATTCCTCGAAGAATATCTGTCATGCCTTGAGTGAATTTGGCAATGTTTTCTTGGAGAGCTGGCCAATCAGAACTCCCGCACGCCGCAACTACCTGGCGAATAATCACAACATGAAAATTGATGGCTAAAACAGTCTTGCATCCAATGAGGAAAAGCCGCAATAGCGTCAAGTCGTATGGTCACAGGAAAGATTGATTCGTTAAGAATTGTCCATGCTCGGGAACATGGGGATGGAACAATCTGAAGACCGGTGCGACGAGGGGTGGTGGGAGTGCAACCTACGTTCTGGACTTGAAGGATCCGAATGATTCAGATGTGGGGGATGTTCGATTCACAATTGCGGCTGGCATTCGGAATATCTCCGGTGGCGGCAGCATTAAGATTTGGACCACAATCATCTGTTGGCCCCAATGCACGGTGTTTGGGGGCTAAGTCACTGCAACCTTGTAGTGTGACGTTAATATGTTGATCCTAGTATCCTGCTCCGAGCGCCGGTCATATTAAGCTTATCCCCGCCCATCTTACTTGCAGCTTCGACATCCATACAGCCTCTGATCTCCGTTTCGTCTGCACGTCAAGTTGTCACCATGAAGATCTCAGGCTTACATCTCGTGCCTATGGCGTTACTTCCTGGCCTTGTCGCGAGCATACACACCCCAGTAGGCCTGTACTCGAACTGCACGTCGTTATCTCCGGCCCCGATCCCCGCCGACGAACTGTTATCGTACTTCCCTCCCCGCCCTGTCCACGACTTCGCCGCAGTGGAAAACATCCGCCGTACCCTCGCCACCTACGCTTTCGCCATTGATGGCAAAAACTGGAATGCTCTGGAGTATGTTTTCACAAAAGATGCGGTGGCGAATTATTCAGAGCCCATTGGGCTTCTTTCTGGGCTCGAGGCGATTCAAACAACATTACCGCCGGGACTGGCCACTTTCGTTGGCACTCAGCACCACCTGGGAACGCAAGTCATCGACGTCTGTTCTCCCGACACTGCGATCTCTGTCACATATTACCGGGCTGCGCATTTCCTAAGCACGACCGGCGCGCCGACGTCAGTCACAGATGACGACCAGGTTTTGACGGCTTGGGGGCAGTACCAAGATACCTGGAAAAAACAGGAGGACCAAAGTTGGAAGATTGTTTATAGGAATGTGATTTACATGGTAAGCTCTCAACGGGTTACATAGAACACTTCCGGTACTGACGTGTCCAACTAGGGTCCGCTAGTTTCAGATATCTCTTAGTGTACCTACTGCTTCGCATCTCAGGTTTTCATGGGTGGACGAAGATTTCGTCCGGATGCGGAGATTTCTTGCCTCATCGCCAAAGTATTTGGGTGAATGCTCAGGATGGCTTCGTGAGCGAGATGGACTTGACTTAAGGCAATTTTTTTTAATTTTGACAGAGTGCCAGACCAGTAATTCCGGAGCCTTGTAATCGGCACGATCTAGTACATGGCCTGCTCGGACAGTAGTGAATGCCGAGCAGACGGCATTACAAATAGCCCCAACACGAATCGTATGCGAAGAATTCGTCCGGTACCACGTTGGTGGCTTTAGAATTCGGTATACCCCGCACTTGTCTACGGAATGCGAGATTTTCCAGGATGCTGACTGCTGAACGACGGTGACGGTATGAAGTCCTATTGCACAAGTGCGCACAGTGAAGATCGTGAAGAAGACATTTGTGGATGTGGTAAGCTCGGGGGTTGCACTATTTCGGGGCCGAAGTCACCAATGGGCCGGTGATGCAGCGTGTCTTAATGGCTGGTCTATTGAAATGTCGGGGCTTCGGAGCCCGGACACCGATGTCTGCGAGAGGCCCCGCTGATTGCATCACCACTCACGGCCTCGTCTTGGGCTCTGGAGTAAGAATTATTTAAAGCCCTGCAATTTTTGACTTTTTTTTGCTGCAGGAAATCCCCGCATAGTTCGTACTTTAAGTTCGTGCTTCTACCTATCACCAGCCATGTCTCCATCCGCCGTACCGAAGGACACGAAGGTCCTGCAGGTTCTTGAGCAGGATCTTGCTGGTAAAAACGCACTCGTAACGTATGAGATCACTCAGCACAGCTCCCTGCTGGTCACAGTCTGACCCCCCACAGTGGCGCGTCTCGCGGCATTGGCCGAGCAATTGCTCTCCACCTCGCCAGTCGCGGAGCGTCAATCATAGGAACATGCTCTTCTCCCGGATCCCTGCACCACATCGAAAGCCTCTCACAGGCAGTCGAGAGTGCCTACCAAGCCTCCGCATCATACCCGACTCCGAAGATCGTTGGGCTGCCGGCGAACCTCCTGTCTGCCGACACGCCGCAAGCCATGCTGGACGCCGTAAAACGCGAGTTCGGCGGCAAGCTTGACATCCTCGTCAACAACGCAGCATACGATGAGTTCCGGCCGATGGGCCAGCTGGACGCGGAGTACGTCTCGAGAAGCCTTCTTGGCAACATCCAGACGCTGGTCCTTTCCGTGGATCTCCTCTTCCGGGAAGCCGTGTTCCAGCCGAACTCGCGCATCATCAACATCTCGAGTGAGATGACGAGAGGATACGTCCCCCACCAGTAAGTTTTCCAAGCTCTCGTGCCAAAGCATTGCATCGTGCAGCTCCTTATCAGCATCAACGCGGCGCCAGAAACATCGCCGGCAATCGCTAATGCTTTGCACCAGTTCATTCGGGCTGTTCGCTTCCACCAAGGCCGCCATGGAGTCGCTGACACGTACCTGGGCCGATCTCTTCGGCAAGAATCCACCCACGGCGGGCACGGCCGTCAACTCCGTGTTGGTGGGCGGCACGGACACCGAGGCGTTCGGCAAAACCATTCCGGACGAGCAGAAGAAGGCTATCATCGACCTTATCATTCAAAAGACCTCTCTGTCGAGGTTTGGAACGGCCGAAGATGCCGCGGATGTTGTTGGGCTTTTGGCTAGCAAGAGAGCCGGGTGGATTACTGGTGCTGTTGTGTCGGCGGGCGGTGGCAGTGAGAAGGTCTTGTAGAATTCTGACCGGTCGCGGCCTTATCGTCTTCTGCATATTAAAGAGATAGAGGGATGAAGTCTCCGTTTTACCAAGCTGCATTTCCACGTCTAGCGCATTGTGTCCTATCGCATGGGGGTGATTTAGATAGCGAAGGAAGCACGAGATAAAGATCTTCACTTGTCAACCGGCTTTTGCCACAATAGCATGATACTGTGCCATCTATTATTGTGAATGCTACCTCTCCTTATCCATACATGGCGATGCAACGAAACCTTACTTATATTTCCAAACCCACAATCCTCAACAGTACTCTACTCCTTTTTGGTTTTCTTGTTCTTGGGCACACGCACCAGCCAGTAAATCCCGACCGCAACTGCAATATTGAAGATGCAGTACGTCCACATGAACCCGAAGTTCCGCCAACGATGCGAGAAGTCAACATTGATTCCCTTCAGGAACATGTTGGTCTCGGACGTAGGGCAGAACTGGCACTCGGTCGCATTGCTGTCAACGAGGTAGCCGCCCCTATTTTCCATGTACGGCACCATGTATTCGCCGCAAGTCCTACCGCTGGGAGCGTTGAATTGGAGGAGCTCGTTCGCGGCGCAACGGACGGGGGCGTTGGCCAGCGAGGTCCCGAGGAAGCCCTCCACGACGTAAGTAAACGGGTTGACGCGATACATGAAGATCCAGAAGCCGGGCAGATCCCCGGGGCCGGCAAGAATACTGGACAATGTCAGTTGTGTGCTATCCCCAAGATAGGGCTGCGTGCAGTTCCCAAACGTACCCGCAGAACGCAAACATCATGATTGCGAAGAGGTTGACGACGCCACCGGCAACTTCGGCGCTCTCCAGTCCAGCGATCATCATTGTGGCGAAGGTGCTCGTGAAGATGAAGAAGACCCAGACTTGGAGGAACATGGTAATGCCTCGTGAGTCGACAGCGTCCGTTGGGTAGGCGTTGCGGTAGAGACCAATGGGAAAGTACCAACACACGAAACAGAACACGGACATGAGCTGATACGGCGTCAGCAGACATGAGGAGAGCACCAGCAGAGACCACGTACCGAGTTCCAGGCGATCTCGACAAGAATGTTGGCAATCATAAAGGCCTTCCACGAATAGGCCTTCGACGGCCGTTCGCGAGCCTCGTACATGGTGCGCTGAGAGACAAAGACGGGCATGATTTGCTCGACGATCTGAGAAAAGATGGTGAGGAAGATGAACACGCCGAACATCTGGTTCTGAAGACCGCGCTGGGTGTTCTCTGCGTTCAGAAACGATAAGCCGATGAAAAGCGCCTGTCGCTCAGCGTCAGCGCAGACGTCCAAACTTTTGATCAGCATCCAGCAATACGAACCGCACCGAAAGACAAAACTGCCTTCGAATAAATATAGGATGGACTGCGCCAGTATTGCTGGAATACGCGCGTTGTCACAGCAATGAACTGTGTCCCAAAGCCCGCAGCAAACTCCTTGTAGCTGGAAGCATCCTGCACGGCTGTCCGTGCCTGTGAACCACTGCCTGAACTTAGCCGCGCAAGCTCATCCTGCACGGCTCGGTACTCCGGAGTCTGACGCCAAACGGCGGGCCAGTCAATCTCGGTGTGAGCACCAGGAGCAGCACCAATTACATGCAGCATGTATTCGGCCGGGTTGGCATTGGAAGGGCAATCCGGAACACCGTTGCGGACAAAGTAGTCGATCAAGGTTTTCGAGTTCTTGCCGATCTCGCCAAAGTATACGGTACGGCCTCCTTTAGCGAGAAGCAGTAGACGGTCGAATCGCTGAAACAGCATTGCAGAGGGCTGGTGGATGGTGCACAGGATGGCCTGTAGGTGTCATTAACTTTGTCCTCTCTTGGTTGGAGTTCGCCTTACTTGTCCGCTCTTGGTCAGCTTTTCCATCAAATTGCAAATGGACCAGGACGTCTGGCTGTCCAACCCGGATGTGGGCTCGTCCAGAAACAGAAGCAATTGTGGGCGGGCTGCAAGCTCCACACCAATAGTAAGTCTCTTCCGTTGCTCTACGTTCAGGCCTTCGCCTGGAATACCGATAAGAGCGTCAGAGTAGTCTTCCATGTTGAGGAGGCTGATGACGGTGTTGACGTAGTCCAGCTTTTCCTGCCTAGAGTAGTGTGCTGGTTGGCGCAGTAGTGCACTGAAGTTAAGAGCCTCTCGAACAGTTGAGGTGTGGAGGTGGAGGTCTTGTTGCTGCACATATCCCGTTTTCCGCTGGAAGGAATCATCTCTCGGTTTCCCATCAACGAGCATTTCGCCCGTTATCACTCCCATCGTAACACGGCTAGCCAGGACATCGAGGAGAGTCGTCTTTCCGGCCCCAGAAACACCCTGTTCATTGAAAAGTCAGTAACACTGCAGGTTATCGACTTTGAACGAGCACTTACCATCAAAGCGGTCAAGGTTCCGGGCTTGACCCACCCATCAACATGGTCCAGAATCCTGCGGGGCTCTCCCTTGATCTTGATGTCGTAGCACACGTCTTTCCAATGGAAGACAGACGTCTGCTTTTCCATATTGGATACACCGTCAGAGTCGTCACCGTCGCTGCGGTGCGGCTTGCGGGCTCCACCTGCCTCGACGTCGTGCGCAACCTGCTTTCGGCGCTTGTTCATGGCGTTGCGGGTGAACACCAACACCTCGCCCTTGGATCTCTCAGAGGCAACGTACTCCGTAGCCACCAAGTGCAGGCCCATGAAAAAGATCATGAAAGCAATCATGACGCCGAAGTTGCGCCAGCGGTGGGAGTTGGCGAAGCCGTACGAGATCTTGACGTACTCGGTGCCGCTGACGAAGGCCTGTCCGGGAACAGAGCCTGCCGTGTTGCAAACCCTCTCAGAGGGCCCGACAGACTCGAAGCCCGGGCCGGACGGGACGAAGGTCGAGCAGGCGAAGTCGCGACCGACGAATTCGTTGAGCATGAGGCTTTCCAGGCCGTAGTACACCGGGTTGATCCAGCGGATCCAGCCGAGCCAGTCCTTCATGTACTGCGGTGGGATGGCGAAGCCGGTGTAGAGCGCGATGGCGAGGAGGATGACGGATGCGGGCGCCAGGGCCTGCTGGACGGACTTTGTGACCGAGCCGATGAGGCGGAACATCATCGACATGGTCAGGGTCATGGCGAACGACACCAGGAGGAAGAAGAAGAAGGCGCCCGGCTCGCGGCGCAGATTGCCCATGAAGTAGAGGACGGTGTTCAACAGGACGGCGTTGACGATCTTGTAGGGCAAGTCGATGATCATGGCCGACATGGCCTCGGCGCTGGGGTGATAAAGCGCGTACCGGGCGTGCTTCTCGACGATCTTGCGCTTCGCGTACAGCGTCATGATCTCGAGGATGCTGCCGAAGGCGTTGATGATGACGATGAAGAAGAGCAGGATGCCGCGTCGGAAGAAGCTGGTCGTGTTCTGCGGGAGGTTGTAGAACAGGCTGCTGATGATCAAGCTTTCGAAGACGTTGGTGATGAGCATGGTCAACGTGATGCTTGGGTCGCACTTGAGCATGACCCAGCTTCGCCACAGCGTGAGGCGCATCTGCTCCGAGTATGACAGCGTGAACGGCGACTGCGGGCGCTGCGACTTCGATTGGTCGATCTTGCGCGACTCGATGAACTGTTGGTAGTGCTCTCCGCCGAACGGGTGGCGCTGCTGGTAGTCGTCGATCTCACCCATGAGCTGCGTACGGTGGCTGCTTGATTTCCAGGCCTGCGCAAACTCGTCAGGGCTTCGCGGCGTCTTGCCTTCCCACCCACGTCGGATGACCCGCTCCTGGTGGCTGGTCATTGAGGTAAGAAAGTCCGCTGTTGTCTGCTGTTCGGGGCAGACGAATCCGAGGCCCTCGAAGTAAGCTCGAGCCTCGCCGGTTTTTCCAAAGAAGATCTGGCGCCCTTCGTACAAGACGATGACCTTGTCGAACACCTTTGACCTTGTGAGTAATGTGTTTCTTCGGCTGCTCAGTCAATGAACTTACATCGTATGCGTCCTGCGACGCCTGGTAGATGGCAACGCACGCGGTGCTTCCCATGATGTCTGCCTGCGTCCGCAACGTCCTGCAGAACTCCAATGCATTCGCACTGTCGAGCCCTCTTGTACTGTTGTCCCAGCACTGGAGTGGAGAGTAACTCAGCGCCGCCTCCGCAATCGTCACACGCTTCCGCTCGCCACCACTGACGCCGCGGATGAAGTCGTCGCCGACTCTCGTGTTCTTGGTGTGCGAGATGCCAAACATAGCCATGGTCACATCGCGGAGATGCTCGGCATACTCTCGTCGTGTCACTCCGTCGGGGATGTTCCTCGGGCAGCGGGCGCGTGCTGCAAAGTAAAGCGTGTCTCCGACAGTGAGATGCGGAAAGTGGTTGTCGACCTCGGCAGTATAGATGGCTTCGCCTCGAAACGCCGTCTTCATTTCCTCTGGCCGAATGCCTTGGTAGTTCAGGGTAGCATCATCACTGACGTGAAATCCATGTGTATCGCCAGCAATGGTCCGTAATAGCGTCGAGCATCCTGAGCCTGGGGGACCGAGGACAGCCAGCATCTCACCGCTGTGTACAACGCCCTCCAAGCCATGTAGGATGTCAACCCGCTGCTGTTTCTCCTGGGGCAACTTCTTTGAAATGGTGGTGGCCTCGAGGAAGATATTGCCGACGCTCTTCTGGAAATCGGTAGCAGAACCAAAGCCGTACACGCTGAGGTCTTTGAAGGCAACACCAGTAGTTCTAGGTGGCAATCCATCCGATGCATCTGTCCTGATGGTATAGAACCTCTTCGCCCACTTTCTAGCATTGAAGTCGGGACTCGCGGGGTTGAGGGGTCCGTCCGTCGGAACTGGGAACAAGGCTCCCGGAGCGGCATGAGACTCAGTCGTGAATCTTCGAGCGAGTTGGAGGACTTCCTCGTTCATTCGGACCTGGGCCTCATCATCTCCCTCAGATGTTTTCTCTCTAAGACTTGTTTTGGATGCTTGGCCAGTTATTGTTGAATGATCTGATTTCTCGTTCTCGCATTCTTGGGAGGTGTCGTTTTCGGCTTGTGCTTCGTGAATGGACCGCATGGTTGCTGCTTAGTGGTCGGAAGAGCTCCACGCCACAGATCGTGATAGCTTCTGCAACAGGTCAGGGCAGAGAGGGCAAGATGGAAGATGGACAGTGAAAGAATAAAATCCAGAGCTCTGGAACCTTTTGTGCTGAAGACATGAGTCCTGTACACGCACTCTTAAAATCTGATGCAATAGTTATTGTGAGGACGGTACAAACCTGGCTGCCGAGTTCCGGGCCACTGCAGTGGCAGCCCGAATGTCCGAGATGCTAAGGGGATCAACCACAGCATGTTTTGAATTTTGATTCGGACTTTCAAAGATCCGCATATGTCTGGCCGATTCAAAAAGGCTAACTCCCTGCCTAGAGCATCGGTTGTGGCAGTCTTGGCTGTATGTGCGGGTTCTTGGCTCAGCCCACCGAGGCGCCCGCGGACCCCGGACAACAACAGTCCACAACACTTCATCCTTTTACAGTTTCCTCCACCGCAAACCATCTTTCTTGTCACTTCCAGACTGATCCGCACACTTCCATTTTGAAGCGCTGAATATCTGTTTCAAGTTCAATAATAACGCCCTGTGGCTCACCTTTCAGATCCACAGATGACTGGGGAGTTACGTGAATGAGACCTCGGGAATTAGTGGAAGCAACACATGCAGTTTGGTTAACAACAAAATTTGTTATGGCTCTAAGGCCCTTTGAGTATCCTATCAATGCGTTGATTACCGTGGTATCAATACTGATGCTGCAGGAGGATGGGTTTGTAAAGGGGACCAGCTGCAGTTCAGCGCTTTCTGTAACGTACACACAACGACCGCGACACACGCCAGCATCAAGCGTAGTTTCCACCCGCCTTCGTCACCTGCTCCGACTTGAGCGCCACATTATTGACCACAACCTGCGTGCCCGTGTGACTGGTCACGCGCACCCACGCGGAATCCGAGTCGAGCGTGCCGTCCATCACGAAGAAGTTGTTCCTGTTCCTCGTCGTCGCCTTCCACGTCTTACCTTCGTCGCCACTGACCTCGAGCTTGTCAGTCCGGCGCCGCGCGTTCTCAACCGTCGCCGCAACCCAGTACTGCGAGGCACCGTTGTGCATCTTGATCCACAACGGCTCGGACTGCGCGATGGGACACGCGACGAAGTCCCACTCGATGCCGTCGACGCCCCCGCCGCTGAGGCCGTTGGTCAGCTTGGCCCAGGTGGCCGGGGTCATGTCCAAGTGGTTGGCGCCGCCACCGGTGCGGTTGGTGACCTTCGCGGCATACCAGGTCAGCACGACATCCTTCGTCAAAGCAGGCTCGGAAAGAGCGAGATCGCTTACCATCACGGTGATGGTCTTGCCCTTGTAGGTGACGGAGATGCAACCGCCGCAGTTGGCGCCGTCGTTCCAAATCTCCTCGGACACGCAGGTCGACCCTTCGATGCCGTCCGGCAGCGTGTAGTCCGTGAACGCGCACGCTCCGCTCTGCCAGCAGTCCTCCTCCGTGCAGCCGTCCGAGTCGCCGTAGCGCGTTCCCTGCCCGGTCTTGAGCGCGCGGCGGGCCAGGTAACGCTCGTCAAGCGTCATCTCGGGCGTCACGGCGGCGAGGCCCTTTCCCGCCAGCGCTGCCACTGCGAGCATGACATTGATGCTGCGGTATGCCATTTTGGTAAACGAGTGGTTGAAAAGGAATGATCGGTCGTATCGCGAAGAAAAGAGTGACGGTGAATGAATGGAAGCGATCAGGACATTCGACCTTCTGCTGCGGCTGGAAGGTTGTGAAGGAAACGAAACATCGCGTGGACAAAGGAGGTCAATTTAACCAGCAGGTTTGTTTGCTTCATGTGGCCGCCAAGAAACATAAGCCGTTGCATCTTTAATTAAGCATAGCCAGCTGCGAAAGCCAACTTATACGAGGCGTTTCATGTTCATGGTCATGAACGTCTAGGTCTTGCCATTTTCTGCACAGCTATACGCTTTACGGTAGCGCACGTCCTACACGAGCTAGGAAGCACCACCAAATAGAGAGTGGATGACGCGAAAGATATTAAAAAGTCCCGTGACGGGAGTATGTGCTCTGAGGGGCAAGATTTTAGTCTAGGAAAGAGCAAGCAATGCAACCATTGCAGCTGCGGAACGCGTGCGCTGAATGCGCGCTCCTGTTGTGAACGAGAAGCAGCTCGGGTTGGACGCAATCGTGCACTTGAGTAGCCGAAGCGTTCATCGATACCATGGACATAAGTGTCTAGAGCGGCCACCCTGCAAACATAGGCACGCAGTGTTTGTGCGTAAAGTTTAGCTTCAAGGCTATGATTGGCCCGCAGGTCTGTGGTGCCGACTGGATGGTAAGGCTGGAAGCTCAGCCGCACCCATGACAGCAATCACATGGAGTGTCAGGCCCCGAACAGCCGCTGAAACCCCAGGCGCAGCTGCGACAATCATTCCTTCTTAAGATTAGCTTACATCGATGTTGAGAGTGCAGTCTCACGAGGTCGGCTTGAAAAGCACAGCAACACGTGAATACCTTTATGGAGAGTGTAAGGAAGCGCTTTTGGTATTACTGTTTTTTTTGTCCGGACAGCTGCTTCAGCTACTCATGGGTGGAACTTGTTGTAATAGTTGAAAGGTACTCGAAGAGCGATGGAGTTCATTATGAATTAAAATCAAACTATGCACGCTACTACCTATGAGATGAAATGCCTAGAACCGTGTGTATTCATTATGTCATGTCAATCAAGCGCCGAGCTTCTCGAGAGTGACAGCGAAATAGACCTGGTCGGGAACCTGGCAGATGAGGTCGTTGATGCTGGAACCGCCAGCACGGCAGATGGGCTCATCGAGGAAAGCGCTGCCGCCGATGGTGTTGCTGGAATGCTGATTAGTACTCATTGAGATCAAATGGAGTCGCGGAGCTTACCCAGGGGCGATTTCTTGCCACAAGAAGAGCTCGTTGGTCTGGTCGACGTCGTTGCCGTCGGTGTAGCTGAAGCTGAAGAACGAGTTCTCGCCGCAGAAGTAGACTTTGCCGCTCTCGAACGCCTCGGTCGCGCCCTTCGTCACGGGGTCGTACGGAACGCACTCGAAGTCGAGAGTACCGCCAGTGGTGGCCAAGATGCGGAAAGACATGGTGCTGATGGTCTTGCCATCGTATTTGCGAGTGGTGAAATCCTTAATCTGGAAGGTCGTGGTTTCCTTGTCGGTAGAGGAAGTCGGCGCAGCCAGAGCGGTGGCGCTGAGGAGGGCGGCGGCGGCAGTGATGAACTTCATTTTGGTGACGCTGAGGTTGAAGAAATATTTGGTTGGAGGTCGATTTGAATGTTGCTGTTTGATCGCTGGTGATGATTTTGTAGGTAGTGATGGGATGCAAGTATGGAAGGTGGTGGACTGCTTTATATATCGCTTGTTAGATGCGCTGGTGATGATTTACGGGGCGTTTACGAGCGAAGGTTGCAGCGGATTGCCCGAGCTTCTAGCAGTTGACGTCATTGTACCCCCGAGCCGTATTGTTGCACGGCAGACGTCTGCCAACACAGGGCTCGCTGTCGAGTACGAGGCGTTCTTTGGGCTCTAAGGGAGCTACAAACAATCGTCTATGGATCCGGCGCTGGGCGGGCGTGCCGGGACAGGCTCCGGGGTCCGGTGGGCTCAGGAAGTCCGGGCTACGTCATCCGACATCCGCATCACTCAACGCTCTTAGCCATACGGACTCGTAGCGTGCGCCTCAAAGCCGGTGTATTCTTGGGTGCATTCCATGCATCTCCCTACAGAAATACCACGTGCATCGTCATGGACGAGTCGCAAAATAATCCACATCGGGGGAATGCAACCTCGTACGTGTGTAGAGTTTTGGGTCCCTCGTATACTAGTACAAGCTAAGGACAGCCGACGCACAATCGCCACTTCACACGTTTTCCACGCCTCAACCCGTGATTGGGAACGTCTTTGAAGATCAACGATAAAAATAGATCCAGGGTCTGGAGATGGTGTGTTTCTGGAAAAGCCCAACCCCGCTGCTCTTCGTATAGCCGATGCTCGGGGCGGAACAAGCCGGCTCAGGCGCCTCACGCGGCCATCACTTGATCGAAGCTTGTCATTGCGGGTGCATCTTGGCATGGCGGGTGCACCTTGTGGGTGCACATTGCGGTAGAGCTCACGGGTGGTCCTGGAACACTCCACGGCGGGATTAGAATCTGGGTGTTTCATTGCCGATTGGTTGAGCAGCATTCTGGCACGGCCATCTGTCGAACTGGTGCCGATCGGACGATTATGTATTGCAGTAAGGAGCGACTAAGTACTAAATGCATGTATACACAGGAAACAAGTTGCCATCATTCAAGTCGATCCACCGAAGCATGCATCTAGTACAGGACAATGGAAGTGGCCTCAACGCCGGTGCAGACGAAATCGTTCGGGCCGTTGCCACCAGCGTGGCAGTAGACAGGGACATCAATGGTTCCGTTGATGACCTCGCTGCGTTCTCATGTCAGCAGGCTATCCAAAATAGTCATCAGTCGAATCAGAGCCGTAGACAACATACTTCATGCCAGTCTCCTTGGTAAGGGTGACGGAGAACGCGTTGCCCTCGCCCTGCTGGATCTGGAAGTGGTACAGCGAGTTGCCGCACTGGGTCATGCGCGGGTAGACAATGTCGGCAGCGACGGTGTTAGAGCACTCGGCGGCAGCGGGCTGGATCTTGAACGAGGTGGCCTGGAGGGCGCCATCGTTCTTACGAGCAGAGAAGTCGGCGATGCTGACCGTCTCAGCGGCAGAGGCGATGCCGGCAGCGGCAAGGATAGCGGCGGTGGCGAAGAACTGCATTTTGATGGATGAAGTTGGGGTGGTTTGTTGTTTTTGTTGAGTTTGAGTGAGGTGAATGAATGTAATGGTGGTGCTGATGATGATGATGGCAGCGTACTTTGCTTTCAGCTTTATATAGCCATTGCAGGAGCCCCTTGCTTCTGTACACATACGCAGCGGCTGTATAGAATAGGGAGACAGCTTGTTTCTGGAACACGAACGATCTACAAGAGCTATGTGGCAGTGTGGTGTTGTTGAGGACCTATTGCTTGGCTTTCATGTCGATCTTTGAATACGAGACTCCCCACATGCTGCTACTTGAGGAGCCGAGGGAAGCTATTACATGTGAGAGCTCACATGTGGTTCGTAATTAATCGCGGTGTCGTTCAGTTGGAGATCCAGTACATTAGGAGAGAGGATATTCGTACACTAGCACTTTCAGATAGTGAGCACTGTAGAGAGCATGCGGCTAAAACACATAGGGCTGACAAGATTCAACCCGTCGACCCACTTGCTTCTCCAAACCCCACAAGTTGATCCAGGCGCTTGACAACTCAGGCAACGGTATACGTACGCAGTCGTTGCCTGAGTACCTATGCGCAGCGGCTCGAGACGCAGGGTGCTCTTTCTACACGGAGCATGCCTCGTGCTCAGCCCCATCACATTCCGAAGAAATACCCGACTGGTAGATCTCAGACGGAGAAAACGTATTTTGTGGTTATGCAGTCGGTCGGAAAAATCATGAAGCCGCAGCAATATGTGAGTGAGGACTTGGAGTGCTCTTCAGACGGCATCATTGTATTCCTCGTACATTCTCGATTTAAGATGAACGATGTGAGCGCCTCAAAGCACGTAAAGAGACCTATCTCTGTATTTCTTGACAAATACCGAGCGCGGTTCAGGGTTAACGCCGAGATCTTGGCCTCACCATTCGGAGTTCACTGCGTAGTATACTCGCTCCACCACCCCGCCAGAGCTTGGGGCAGAGAACGTTCCCACCGCTGTATCTGACAACAACATGCACTCTACTGTAGCTATAGTAGTATTCTGGATTAAACATTGTGGTTCAAACCTTTTGTGCGCAAAGTAGGTATTGCAATGCTGCAATGTGTATTTATTCGAGCTTCTGGGATTTGTGTTAGAGCTAATAGGGGGCTTATGTCTTCATCAAGGTTCAGAATGGTCTGTTCAAAAGAGGGCCCACTGTGGAGCCGATATCGGTGTGATGGTCCAATTGGGATTCGGCGAAGCCGAAAGACTTCAAACAGAGCCATAGCCGATAGGCGTATTGTGCTTCACAATTTTTCTCTCACACACAATATGTTTCCTTGCATGTATCTAATCTACAATCGCGCAATTACTAATGTGCGAGAAGAGAGGTTTTAGTGTAGGCCACCTCACTAGACATTCAAAGCATTCATCGCAATGCCACTAATTTGATCTCCGGAATAGACTGATTGAATCTTGAACATCAGCTGTTGCCACGTTATCCTCGTGTACGGACAGGGGTAGAAGTGCACGTCAGACCTGACGGTCCAGTGCCTTACCTGTGTACACGGTGAGGCATGACGAGCTTGACCTTGAAAGCGACACCACAATAAATAAACGTCAAATTTAGCAGTTTATGCAATGAATAGTATTAAATGAGCCCGTGGTTTCCTTAGCTGCGCATACCAATGATCCAGCCAATCAAAAACCCCGCACGCCGCAATCGCCCGACGAAGGAAAAGTCTAGCTGCCAGCCGCCTTTAATTCTCATAGTCGCGCTGTTATCTTGCAAGTCCATTATCAATTTAAATACCATGCATTGAAATTACCCTTAGAAGTACTATGGAACATTTTCAACTCATATCACCCAATTACACAGCTCCTGCTTGAAGCGTCTACCATTGTATAGGAAACTTTCCACAACAGTACGACAGGTCCTGGAGTGATATCCGTGGTTCAGCTAGACTGTTCGGTAGTATTCCCAATTGCTATGCATGCGAGCATCTTGGTCCGGAGTAAACTCCTCATAACAAGAACTAGGCGGGCATTTAGCATCGTAAATTGGTCTGCATCTCAATATACTCACTCATCTGAGTAGTCCATGTAGTTGTGAATCGGGTCAAGACCGGGCAGGTCAGGGCAGGAATCACGGCCAATGGGGCAACCGGAGCTGTAGCTGGCTTGAGCTGGCGTATCATCAATGTTGTCGCTGCCGTTGCAGCCGCCTTGAAAAGTGTGGTAAAGACCTGCATCTATCAGCAGTGTATCCCAGCCTTGATCACGTCACTTAAGCTTACCAAACCAGTGGCCAACCTGAGAGGGAGAATTCACAGTCAGTCATACGCTCACTCCGGACAACGGCGTGTATCATACCTCATGGGTCGAGGTCTTGCCCTCATTGTACGGGGCGGCACTGCCTCCCGGGGTGGTTTGTGCATCAATCACACAGCCGTCGTTGAAAAAGTCGATGGTTCCCTCTTCGACAATACCCGGGAAAGTGCAGTAGCTACCCAATTAGGAAGTTTCTTTCAACCGGAATAGGGATTCTCAGTTCACGTACCCGGATGAGCCACCAGGGAGTGTCTTCTCAAGAGGTAAGCATTGATATCTTTGCTATAAGAGCGATGATACTGACACGCTGGAAGTATAAGTTGAGCGTGGCATAGTCGCCCTTGCGGAGACTCTCCTTCATGACCAGAGTGTCAGTGTTGTCTGACCAGGTACTGTTGATGGTTCTGGTTGTCCCGGAAAGGTTGAACTGGATGTCGTGAGGAGCAAAGTTTGAGTTCAGGACTTCCAATTGCTGCTGAAGCACTTCATCCTTCATTCTGTAAGCTCCACGCAAATTTACAGAGGGTGTGGGAAGTACTGAGATATTTGCGTCTTCCACAGCGTCTGAAGCGGCGACCACGTGAAACCAAGTGTTGACGGTGATGGGAGCGCGGGCACGCAAGATGCCAGCCTGCTTTATAGCTTTCTCGCGGGCGTTCATCTCCAAAGACTTCTCAAAAAACTCTGCAGGCGGATCAGAGGTAGAGCACCGGGGTCCAGCGGCGTTGACTGCCCCCAGCATGGCCGAAAGGCCGACAGAGAAGGACGTTTTGACATGCATCGCTATGCGGAGAGCGTGTAAACAGGACAAAGCAAATTCTGGGATAAGGAAGAAGGATCGAAGAATGGCAGGACACGGAGCGTTCTCGCGTCTATAAATTAGTCTCACGGGAAGCAAACGGGCGGGCATGTCGAGGCACTGCACTTGGTTGTGGAGCGTGCAGTCTTGTTGCCTGCCTCATTCGCACAAGATCCTCGTATTCGAGAGTGATCTCCAGGCCTCCAACCCCGAATGGACGAAAGATCCCCGCCATTTCCGTCTCAAGCAGCATGGCGATAGCGGCACACTTGCTGGATAGAACATCACAGAGCCGCGCGAATCCCTGCTCGTGGACTGAAAGGCCAGGGGAGTGTACTTATACGAGGGCCATCGGCTCTGCAATACGAGCCGATGTGGCAGGCTGCTGACGGCGAAATGAAGCCGGTGCGTGATGGGTGCTCTCGGGACTGCAGCAGAAGATGTTGGCAGACATCGCAAATCCGGGGCTCTCAAGCAAACGTGGTGGAAGGCGCAGCTTCTTGCTCTCCGAGAAGATGGTTGAGCGACAGCCTACTTGGCGTCCGGGGCGGTGCTAGAGCGCAGGAAGACATTCCGTGTCTATCAGCACCGTCCGTGTATAGTATCGTTATTAGCCGACATCAAGCTCAAGCGCTGTCGTGACAGTTCGAGCGCTGCCAACCTTGACGCAGGTGGGACGCGTCGCGCAACGCCAGACGCGTCCACGCGTAGATGCCGAAATTCCCCGGATGACTCAGCATCTCCCCGCCTGCCGCTACCGCCAACGCCTCCACCCCAGCTCTTCATCCGTCTCGACATCACCTTCATCGCCACCAACGCAGCAAGTGGCTTATGCCCGCTACCCATGGTTCTTTGAGCACTCAGATATCGTATGCTAGCCGCACCGCACGCACTCTATCGGCCAGAACAAACGCCCTCTGTTCGCGCGATCTTGTTGGGCTCTGATAATCACCTACTCTTGCAACATCTGCAGTGTTTAGGTGCACCACTTTCCCATTGCTGGAGGCTGCTGCTCTCTGTGGTCTCCAGCGGGTCCTGAGGTTGCCTCGTCTACAAATCTCGGGACGACCTCGCAGGGAGGGTTTCGGTGTAGTGTTAGCTGATCTTCCTTCGCAGTGTCGATCGGTATGCAATCGTAATTCCCACACTCGCTGCCGACATCAGCCCTATGCACATGTAATATATCTCGTACTCAAAGTCCCCGAACACCTGCCCATACAACCTTCGGTACAAGCTTCGCGTTCCGGAACACGGTCTGGATGGAACAACAAATGTTGGCGGGATCGGGAGCTAGAAATTGATCTACATGCCCTTGTAACATAAGTTGACGAGATGAAGAAGGGATTCTCTCACCGCGAGCATGTTTGGACGCTACCATCCTCCGATCTCGCCATGGACAAATACACTTCGAAAGTCTTTGGGACAACCTGGATTCAAGTGCGCAGGGAAGTGCAAGGCATGCGCTGATGCTTAGGCAGGGGCTTGTGGGCGCGCTGCGCGACTGGGCAACGGTCGGAACGCTCAGCGGGTGCAGCTTGGCCAGCCTGCTAGCAAGTAGGCTAACATCAAGGTCTGTAACAAGTTAGCGATACCAGAACTGAGTCACATCACTCTGTACAGGACGAGACTGAACCGCCAAAGCGCCCTCTCGAAGAGAACCTTTCCAGGGCAGTTCTCACAACCGATCCGAGGATTGCACTTTTTATGATACTCAGCGTGTGTTCAGGAATTGGGATACTCCACTGGAGCTCAGCACAGGGCAATCCACAAGTCGAACGCCAAGAATCCAACTACAAGTGCAACCACGCCATTGCATTGACTCAGCCTTTCCAATTTGACTTTTAATATCATATCTCGACTGTAGCTCTCATTGACGCTTGCGAATGATGCGGCTACCGTTTATCGGCAATGGGCAATGGTGGTGCGGCTATGCACTATAATCGGCATTCGGCAATGGCTTCCATCACAGCTGTGTGACCTGGTTGTCGAACGCACTATAACGACACCTCATGGTACTCGGCCATACTGAGCGAGCCATGTTATTGGGTGAACCAAGCTGTCACGCCATGCAGCGCTTGTATGATCGACCGGTGAAGCCATAGGTACGGAGGTTACACCGATCTCTGGCGAGATATCTCTGGGAACAGGGTATGAGAGAATGGAACATGGGCCACAATCAAGACAGCCGCATGACAAGCTCTGGTCTGCGCGATTCAACCACCAAAGCAAGTTTTTTCCGCAACTGGCAGTGACGAAGCTTTCAGCACAGGACCACTATAAAACCAGTCCCATGGCATGGCTTCAGAAACCTGAGTTCTACAATTCCTCCTTATCTTCAGCACCGACTCTTCAACGAAATGACTTCAAACGTCCACCGGTCCATGAACGAATACGCTGAGCGCCTGGGTCGCTCCCCGCTGCTCTCACCGCGAACATTTCAGTATGCGTGTGCGACGTCCGGCGTTCTCTGCTCTCTGTTCTTCCTCTTTGCTTTCGTTGCCGCCGACTTTATTCCTCCGACGAAGCCCTGGTGGACGGCCGAACAGACGGTGGACTTCTTCAAGGAGCGCAAGAAGAGAATCGAAGTTGGATCCGCACTGCTGGTTGTCTCTGGCATGTTCTACCTCCCGCTCACAGCGGCCATCTCGGCGCAGATGCGGCGGATCCCCAATCTGCACTACGCCGTCTCTGCCCTGCAGCTGTCCTCCGGCGCGGCTGGCATCTTCACCTTCATCATGCCGGGCATCATCCTGGGCGTCGCCAACTTCGACCTGGACCGACCCGCCGAGATCACCAAGATGATGGTCGAGCTTTTCTGGATCACCGCTCTCATGCCCTGGCCGACCTTCATGACGCAGAACTTCGCCTTCTCCTTCGCCGTCCTCACCGACAACCGGCCGAAGCCGCTCTTTCCGAAGTACATTGCCCTGCTCAATGTCATCTCCCCCATCCTGTTTGTGCCGGCCAGCGCAATGCATTGCACCAAGACGGGACCTGTGGCGTGGAATGGGGCCCTCACCTTCTGGGTTCCGGGCATCGTGTTCTGCTTGCAGTTGTTCATTGATTCAGCCTGTCTCTTCAGGGCAATCAGCAATGAGCCGGAAGGAGGTGAGAAGATCGTCGATATCTTTCCCACCACAAACGTCCCAGATGCCGAGGCGAAGTATGATGGCGCTTAAGCAAAGTTGGCTTGGTCAGGTCATGATGATTGTAGAAGGTCTCTGGCACTCTTTGAGCAGTTCGTGCATTTGACGAATGAATTGGTACGATTGTATGTTTACTTCTCAAATTGGGCTTGTTCTTCCAAGGAAATGTTCGGCAACCAGACGATGGACTTAAAGAAGAAACTTCGCGTTCAAATCTTGTCTCAAGCTTAAACAGTAAGAAGTGTCAATTTCAATCAAATGGTCCTTCACAGCTCAATCTCGGGCTCCCTTGACTTGTACCAGATCTTTGCGTTGGGATCCGGCACGTATTCCGACTCAGTAAGACTCGTTGGCTGTTCGCCCTCAAACTTCCAGTCGTACTTAAGCAACAAATGCGCGATGGCGATCTTGATCTCGTTGCTGGCGAAGAACCTGCCGGGACAAGCGTGCATGCCGTGCCCGAATCCCATATGCTCGGCGCTGGTGGTGACGAACTGCCACTTGTTTTCCTGGCCAGCCTGGCTACGCATGTTCAGGAAGCGATGGCCGTCGAACTTCTCCGCATCAGGGCCCCAGTGTCGGGTGTCGTACATCTGGAACGTAGGCATCGAGAGGTGGGAGCCCTTGGGCAACTTTGTGCCGTCGGATAACGTAACGGCCTTCTCCACCCGGCGAGTCATCACATCTTCAAACGTCAGCCACGGCTCAATCAGATAGGGGATGTGACTTACTGGCCCCAAGAACATGTACACGCTGGCTTTCCTTCATGCAGCTGTCCAGTAGCTTCATCTTGTACAAACTCGTCTTCTTCCATCCACCGTCTTCCGTCAGGACCTGCGTGATTTCTTCTCGAAGAAGATCGATATACTTCGGGTTTGCAGTAAGGTCGTACAACAGGGTCATGATAGTGAGCGAGGTGGTGTGGATAGCCACGACCGAGAGAAGCAGCTGCGCGTGCACGAAGTCGAAAGGACGGCCTGCGGCAACATCCTCGAACCACCCGATCGCGTCCATAGACTTGGGAACCTTGCCGGTGAGCGCGGCCTCATGGCGGGCACGGCGGCGAGCAAGGACTTCCGGCTCGATGATGCTGCGGGCCTTTTTGACGTGATCTTGGACGACGCGAAGCTCCGACAGGAAGGGGTATATGAATGGCCGCACGAACGGCGCAAACGTGCGCAGCTTGCGGGCGGCTTGGAATGCGTCAACCGTGTAGCGGATTGAGATGTTCAGCCATTCTTGGTTGCGGCAGATCGGCTCTCCCAGGAACACCTTTGCGGAAAGCTGAGCGGCAATCATTGGTGAGATGTGGGCGAATTGGATAGATTTCCAATCTGTGGAAGAGTCAGCCACACGCTCATGTCAAATGACGGATGCTCTTATGTGCTACCAACCCTTGCTTTGGGGAAGCAATTGTTCCATCACTCTGGTAGTCTCCTCTGACAGGGTGGCGGTCATTCCCCCTGTGTCATCCGTAAGCGGCAGCCCTTAAACGATGTGTGATCAGCACGGACGAACCAAGTGCCTGAGTGAGGTTCTTGCGGACCACATCTGTGAAAATGTGGTTCTCGCTGATACCAGTCCCAAAGACCTCCAAACCTGGATATGTTGGGAAGAAATCCTGTCAACAATCGCCGTCAGCCCGACCATCGTTATGAGTCCAATGTGGATAGGCCAATGTACCCTTTCTCCGAATCCCATCAAGGAAAGGTGCTCATTATTGCGGATCTCGTCCGCGAAGGAGGGTGGCAATATGATCAAAGGTCCGTTGCTGCCAATAACTTGGAAAACCTTTCCTTTGCACTGAATGAATTGTCAGAACGTAGATCTACTCCGGGCTGGGCAATCAAGGACGCAGTCCACAACTGCGTTCTGCGATTCACATACCTCATCCATACCCCGCTTCAAGATCTGGATGGCACTTTGCACATAGCGTTGCTTGGCCTTTGCATGGCCCCACTCCCCTGGCTCCTTTCCAACGAGCTTGAAGCCCGAGTACGGTCTCTCTTCTTGAGCCCAGTAGCCGATGAGAGTGACCAAGACGACAAAGCCTGCAAAGAGCAGAGACGCTGTCTGCAAGGTGTTGTCGGAGTTCAGCGTGAGAACTTCAAGAACCATTCTTGCGGATTTTAAGTGATAATCGATGGAGTAGAGGTTGCCAGAAAAGGCAAGACACGTCGTTCTGAGGGGCACGCCACTCCCAGAGCATCTTATACGTGGAGAGCTGCCTGCCTAGCTCCCTAGCACTGCCACGGGGCCGTTTCACTCGGCCTTGGGCGCCGAAGGCTATGGGCGCACAAGTCCACGCACGGAAGCCGGACTGCTACTCTCCCGTCCCCACAGAGAGCGATCATCGTTTCACAACATCGTCGCCGATGAGCTGTGCCGGGTTTGACACGCGTATCCTAGATCACGCTCGTAGTGACCAGCGTCTGATTGGTCGCGTGAATGGGACCGGCGCACGACCGTTACGTGTAAGTCGGCCCGCATGCAGATCACCCCGACCCGAGAAGCTTGAGCAAGTCACCGTTTTGGCGTCGGAAAGGAGAGCCGCAAGCAATTTCATTGCGGTTTTGCTGTAGGCAGTTGCAGGTGGTGTTAAAGCTTCGTACTTTGACGTTCGGCAAGGCTGAGTTTAGTTGTTGACGTGCGTGAACGTAAAGTTTGTCTGTGCATGACTGCCTTCCTCCTGGCCGGGAGCCAAGACAAGCACCCGCATACAAGATCTAGCTGTCTTGATCGAATGATCTACGGGTGCGTAACTGCGTCCCTGTTATTGGTGCACCGGGACATCTATGGGTGTCGATCCTCGCATTCGGATTCAAACCGAATTTCCCCTAGACAAGTGCTTGTGTTACTGAATGCCGGAAGCCGATGATCCGATTCATCGGGCCGCGTTGTTATGCCGTTGAAAAGTAGGAGGCGGGTCTCGGGACAGCACTTCCGAGAATATATCACACGTCAAAATAAGTACAACTGCAACCTTAATATTGAAGATTCCGGATATCAATTCTGCTGAAATCATGGGACCACGTCAACTCAAAGGTCATTGAATTCACTCACTCATAGAGTCACAAATGCCTTCGATACAGGCTCGTGGCAAAGCAAAGCATGGGTCATAGCTTGATGATATCCAAACAGGAGGTTCAAGAACAAAGAGATAACCACCGGTTGACAATCTCCACTACTATCAAGAATCCCATAGGTTCGGCAAGATCATAGCCCACTAGAAGAGCACCACGACACCTCGAGTAGTAGCCAGCGCAGAGGCGACGCTCATTGAAGGTCTCATGAACCTTTCCGGGGGTTGTTGGAGTCTACAGTATATATTCTACTCAATTTTACATACTTGACTACATCCTTCTACACTACAACCATTTCCAAATCCCCAGTTCATACCACGATCTATACGAAGCAACCACACATAAAAATCACGACAGTCAGCTAACACAATGTCCAACCAGAACCCGAACTGCGCATGCACCTTCTATAAGGATCTCTATTGTTGTGGCCACCAGACTCCCTACTATGTTATGCGGACATGCCCAGCAAACGAACATCCTCGTACAGAAGAGAGAACGGTTGAAAATATACATAATAATTGGTGCGGTCAGCCTAACTGTCATTGGATGAACAATCCACCCAATGCCCATGGCGCGCTTTACCCACCCAACTAAACCATTGTGCGGGGTGGAGTTATCTCCTTCCACACTACTTAGCACATAACACACTATGAGGAACGCGCACGTAGGGCGATCCTGTGCGTGTTGTGGCCGTGGCATTTCCTAATCAAGGCCAGCACTGACACTGCTGTCTTTCATGTCTACACCAAGCTCAGAACAGAAATTGAAGAATTATTACTCAAATATCATTTCACTTTCTGTAAATACACTAGCCTAAATGTATCAGTCTATAGCTTTCAAATAATATCCACTTTGACGTACACTTATGCAAGCACGAAGTCTCTTTGCGCCATGATAGATAGAACAGCAAATTGACCATATCGACGACGAAGAAATCTACCTACACATAACACGTATCACACGGGCCCGGGTCTCTTTTCGTAAACCATCATATCGTAACGAGCGTCCCTCCCACATCCTACACCCTCTCCACGTGGGCGGTCATGCCCGACTTCGCCTTCTCCAAGTCGTCCTGCGGCTCGAAGCCGTCCTTGGCGGCGAGCCCCATGCCGACGACGGAGGGGGCGCCGAAGATGGCGTCCATGTCCTCGAGCGTCTTGCCCTTGGTCTCGGGCACGCAGAACCAGGCCCAGAAGCCCATGAGCACCATGAGCGTGGCGAAGAACATGTACGTGCCGTAGCCGAGCGAGGTGATCATGTACGGCGTCGTGCGGCTGATGATGAACGACCACAGCCACTGGTCCGCCGTCGTGATGGCCACGCACAGCATGCGGATGTCGATCGGGAAGATCTCCGAGCAGATCACCCACGTGATGCCCTGGAGAGCGTTAGCGGGAGCCGGGCGCGGCCGGGCGTGGTTTGACTTACCTGCCAGGTGGCGCAGTAGATCAGGCCGTCTGTGGCGGTTGGTCAGCATTTTTGATCTTCGGTGAGGGCTTGAGGGGGCGGTGCACTCACAAAGGTACACGCAGACCATGGCGAGGTAGCCCCAGCCGTCGCGGGAAGAGTCTCCGCGGGCGGCCGCGGCCGTGGGATCGGCTTTGAAAACGTAACCGCCGAGATACCTGGATCAGGTCAGCACAAGGGAAGCAGCGCGAAAGGATACAGCCGTACCACATGGGAAGACTGCCAACAAAGGCGCCCCAGATGAGGCCTTGACGTCTTCCAAGCTTTTCAACAAGCCACACACTGAAAATGATCATGCCCAGGGTCTTTGCGATGCCGTAGAATCCCGTAGCGAACAGCTTCGTGGAGGTTCCCGTGAGGCCAAGCGTCTCGAAAATGCGTGGCGAGTAGCTGTGATGCGGGTCAGCATTTGCAAGACAAGGACAAAGAGCCGAGGCGTTCGCACTAAGTGATAATATTGACGCCTGCAGTCAACGTCAGCGGGGACTCTTCAGGTTTCGGAAGCAACACGTACCGGTCAGGTTCTGGAAAGCCATCAGGAGCAGGCCGATGCCGATCCTGTTGCGGGTGCCCTTCTGCCACATGCGACGGGCGTAGTACTTCCACGAATGGCTCTGCCCTGCCGGAGGCGTGGCAATCACGAGCTGGTCCTGAATATCCTGCAGCTCCTGCTGGATGAACGGATGGTCGGCGGGCAGCTTGCGGATGTCTGACAAGATCCTCCGGGCCTCGTCCCAGCGGTCCTGCTTCGCGTGCCAGCGCGGGGTTTCGGGGCACCAGAGGATGCCGAGGAGAAGCGCGACTCCCGGCAGGAGCTGGAGGCCGAGGGGAACCTGCCACTGCGCCGCCACGTCGGGGATGGCGCGGTCGCAGATGTAGTTCACCCAGAAGCCGGCCATGCCGCCGCCCTGGGAGCAGATCTCGAAGATGCCGATCAGACGGCCGCGGATGGACGGAGGAGACGTTTCAGCGATGTAGACGGGGACGAGCAGGGAAACCGAGCCGATCCCGAAGCCCGCGATGGCACGACCGGCGTAGATCAGGCCCAGGCGTCCGCTGGATGCAGTCTGCACGGCGGTCAGAATACAGCGGAGCAGAAATAGCTTAGGAGCATATAGGCTTACCATGAGGGCGCCGCCAGCCAAGAAAATGCAGATGGCCATCATGATGGCCTTCTTCCTGCCCCATCTTTCGCCGAGAGGAAAGGTCAAGAGCGCGCCGAAGAAAGTGCCAGCCTGGAAGGTCGAAACGATGTTGCCCTGGAGGGTGTCGCGTGCGTGGCTGGACACGTCCGCAAGCCCGAAGTCCCTCTTGAACGAGTCCAGTGCCATGGTGCCGCCAATGACAGAAGTGTCGTAGCCCACTGATGGCGAAGTCAGCATTGCGCTTGCAGAGCGTACAGTTCGCACTTACTGGCGATGGAGCCCATGCTGACAATGAGGGCCATCAGGTGGACCCGCCAGTTGCGCACCTCTGGCGGGTCATTGCTGTTGTCGGCGTGCAGATTGAAACCCATGGCTACGACGCGGTGTGCTATGCTGTTCCCGACGCCTGTGCCACCGCGGTGATGCAAATAAGCAGTGGACAGTGCCTTCACTTTAATAAGTGGAGAGGCAAGGCCGTGGGACTGCGGTATATCCCGCCATGCGGGGTATGGGGTCCCCGCGGTACGCCATGACTCTGCTGCTCCGTCTGTGGCGAGGCGAAAAGTGGGAAGGGATGGTGATGCGTGGGCTGGCCACGGGGACTGAGGGCGGAGGGCGCTGGAAAGTCCACGCCGGGGCGCGGGATTAGTTTCTGGGCAGATGGCCTGTTGTTGGGCAGGATAATTGTGGCTAAATGCCAAAGTAGGATAAGACAGCGGAAGGAAGCTCAGCAGCGCGGAGAGGTTTTTGCGTTGTGGATCGTTAAGGTGAAGCCAGGGCAAGCCACACACGGGACAGAAGGGCGTGTACAAACACACCTCTCCGGGACGAGCACTGCAGCCGCCGAAGAGCCGCTGGAAGGCTGCATTCCGCTTGACCGCGCTCGGTGAACTCTGCTGCAGCCGCCGGTCGGCTCAGAAATCGCGGGGGCACATGGCGCGTCCGCAGCCACAGCGCGGGAGGTCTGTTGCGAGTGTCGCGTGGAGGAGGGGCGCCGATGTTGGCGCGGGCTTGGTGTCTTGGGGCTTTTCTTGGTCTCCGTCTTGGACTCCGCCCTTGGCTGTGCATGACCCGACGCTGCAGCACTGGACGCCGTGCCTCGTCTCCTCCGCTCCTCCCCTCCACCGCGCAATGATCACATGCATGGCCCTCGATTGGATTGTCGCCATAAGTGGGAAACGCGACAATGCGCTGGAAATGGACCGAAAGTTCGCGTCGTTGGGGCTCTCCGTCTCTTGCAGTGCAACGCGACAAGGCCAAGCTCGGGTCTTGCAAGCTAGTCATGTGTGCAAGCAGAGTCAAGCTCTGGAGCGTTGGTCGCAGCATCTCGGCAGTTTCGTCGGTCTTCAGTCCGGCCCAGACGGTTCGAAGGGCTGTTCCCTGGCGGAGCAGTAAAACCGGGACGCTCTAGTGCAAGACCCAAGAAGCTCTGCAAAGAAGTCAGATCAAGGCGAGTCCGCGCATGCGACGGTAGCCCACACTTTTCAGTCCCTCAACGCAAGTTCCAACTACAGCGTTACTGGCTCAGCCCGGATACTTTTCCGGTCCAGTCCTGCTTAGCTCTCAACGGTGCCTTTTTTACCACTGCGTCCTTTTCACGGCCAGACCGGTCTTATGTTGTGCTGGTTGAATGGCTGTCTAGTGTGATTGCTTTGGCGCATCGTCGGGGCCTTTCATAGCGCCAAGCATGTGAACGAAACACGATCAGTCGGGCACGTCCTTGCGCTGTCTTTGGGAGGTAGGCTCATGATTTTCAGTATTAATCGCTTGGAAACAACAGGCTGGTGAACGGAGGCGAGTTTGCGTGGAGGAGGTATCTTCTGGGTAAGTCGCGACCGGCACAGGAAGCTGGAGTTTTTGACATGGTGGGAGGCTCTCTTATGAGATGAATTCGCGACAGATGTGTCAGGCAGCAGCGCGTCTGCCTGCGTTTACTCCAAATCTGCCTCGCGCGCCATCAAGCTTGGCATTCATCCTCACGTCGACACACACACGGTCTTGGCCTGGGGGCTAAAGCCAAATTTCCCCGTATGGGACGGGACGGATGCAGGTTGGGTGTAACAGCGCACAACTAGAATGAATTTCAGTTGGACAAGAAAGCTTACCGAGAATCTGCCTATACCACGGGGTCCACTGCCTTCGGCTTCTGACAGGAGTACAAGTACCTGTGCGTATCAGCAGATTGGCACGAAGCTCTGCTGTGGAGGGGGACTTACAAGGGTGCATAGAAATGTTTGGTCGGGTCATGCAGGTCCTTCCTCGCCTCCATTAGGCTCAGCTCAATGCTCTCCGTCGACATGCCCAGGTAGCGGCTGAACACAGCCGAAGACACAGCATGCAGCCCGCTCTCCAGGTTCTCCAGCGCGTACGCTCCCATCTTCTTCTCCCTGCTCCCTCGCGGCCAAGGCCCCAGCGGCCACGAAGGCGTCTCCTTCCGGATGCGAACGAAACCAATGGATTGGAGGTGTCCCTCGAACGAGGCGCAGGCAGTGGTGTCGATGCCGGCCTTCGCGGCGCCCAGACGCACCTTCTCGGACCAGTCCAGCAGGGGCGAGTCGGAGACGGCGGTGCCGTCGGCGGAGCCCCAGGGGAAGGTGATCTCGCGCAGCTCCAGCCAGCCGCCGGGGTTGAGGTTGTCCCAGCACTGCTGGAAGAAGCGCGGCCAGTCGTGCATGCCCATGCACAGCATGCGCGCGTGGATGAAGTCGAAGCGGCGCGTGAAGGCCCACTCGCGCTCGGCGTTGTCGACCAGGAACTCGCAGTTCGGCGGCACGAAGTGCGGCTGCACGGGCGAGAGGTCGGTGCCGATGACGTGGGCGTTGGGATGCTCCTCCGCGAACTGGATCGTCCACACGCCGGTGCCGCAGCCGACGTCGAGGACCGCGCCGACGGTGTCCGGGACGGGCGACATGTGCAGGGCGCCGCTGTGGATCATGCGCCACATGGTGTGCTGCAGGTCCAGGCGGTCCTGCTCCAGCTCGTCGTTGGGGAGGTTGTACGCTGTGGGACCGCGTCAGTATGCACGACGAGGGCTTCTGCGTCGGGCCGTGGTCGCTGACCTCCATCGTCATAGGCGTGGTATCGTCTCCCGTTCTCGAAGCGCCAGTCGGTGGCCCTGCTTGCTGCCGACGTGAAGGCGCTGGGACGTCAGCCGGGCTGGCCCAAAAGATATGCTGAGGGAGGGTGTCTACGATTCAGCGTCCCTGTCGTCGTCTCCCAGCGCGGAATCACAGTCCTGGCAGGCTCAGCTTGGGACAGCGGCGCTTCGGCGAGCCGGCAGCTGCACTTACGTCAATCTCCAGATGGCGGCCCAGCAGGGATTCGTCCGAGCTGCTGTTCGGCGGCCGATCGGCAGCGTCGTGGTGAGACATGGCTCCGGCGGGCTCTGAGGCAGTGGAGGCGCGACGGACAGACCGCCGTGGCTGCCGTGGTGGCCAGGCTGCGGGGCTTGGCACAGTGGGTCAGTGGTGCTGCGGCGCGGTCCAAGAGGCGGCGGCGCCTCTCGGATTGGCACTCGCCCGGCGACCATGGCTGGAGGGCACAGGCCACCCGTGCGTCCTCCGTCCACCACCACCGCCAGTCCCGTGTCAGTTGCGCTGACAACGGCCAGGACGCGACTTTAATTTGCAAAGCCATCGCGCAGCAGCATTGTCGCCGTTATTGGCTGGTTTGCGTCCATGCTGCCGCAAGGATTCCTGCGGACGGAGAGCGCGGGAGGCGCGGGCCCCGCGGAGTCCGTGGTCAGGTACAAGTCCGCGGCCGCCGCAATGCCTCAGCTCTCCTGTTCCAGCGGCAGCCAAGCGCCTGAGAATTTCCCCGGCGTCTGCGGCTCCAAAACCGCGTTCGATCGTCATGGCCGCCACCAGGTTCGTCAAATGATTGCTGTTGCGGCTCAAAGATCAATACACTGACCAGTCAAAGCAAGCCGAGACTCCGCAAAGCGCCCAGCGCCACGCCGCCCGACGGGAAACAAGCAAGATATGTCGCAGACACTGATTCGCACGCCGAGTACGAGTTCGGAGGCCCGCTGGGCGTCGGCGCCATGATGATCGGTTTCCCTCTCCTGATGTGGTACATGTTCGTTGGCGCGGTATGCTACAACGGCCGCCTTCCGCTGCCCGCTCAGGGCCAGTCCTTGGCAGACTTCGCAAAGCACATTGCCGGTCTAGCCTACACGCATGCCTTCCCGCATCCCAAGGCCTGGGCCATCTACTGGACCTTCCTGGTCCTCGAGGCCGTCGGATACCTGTACCTTCCCGGCGTCTACGGCAAGGGGAAGTACCTCCCGCATCTCGGGAAGCAGCTGGACTACTACTGCTCTGGAATATGGTCGTGGTATATCACCATTGCCAGCGCGCTTGCGCTTCACTTTTCCGGCCTGTTCAGGCTGGATACGCTCATTGACGAGTTCGGACCCCTGATGTCGGTGGCCATATTCACTGGCTTTCTTATCTCCCTCGTGGGATACATCTCCGCTCTGGCCCGTGGCGCCGAGCATCGCATGACGGGCAACCACATCTATGATTTTTTCATGGGTGCTGAGCTCAACCCGCGCCTGTTTGGCTGGCTCGATTTCAAGATGTTCCAAGAAGTCCGCATCCCGTGGTACACGCTGTTCTTGCTCTCTCTCGGCACCGCCCTGAAGCAGTACGAAGAGTTGGGCTATGTGTCGGGCGAGGTTTGCTTCATCCTCATGGCCCACTTCTTGTACGGGAATGCTTGCGCAAAGGGTGAGGAACTCATCATCACAAGCTGGTAAGGTCTCTGTCGCATCTTCTCCAACTACTCATTAACACCCGGCCCAGGGACATGTACTATGAGAAATGGGGCTTTATGCTCATTTTCTGGAACCTGGCTGGCGTCCCACTGACCTACTGCCATTGCACCATTTACCTCGCCAACCACCATCCCTCCGAGTATCGCTGGAACCGCGGCATCCTGGCTGTCTGGTTCGCAGCCTACCTCTTCGCCTACTGGGTGTGGGATACCGGAAACAGCCAGAAGAACATGTTCAGAGCCATGGAGCGTGGCAATGAACTCAACCGGAAGACATTCCCCCAGCTGCCGTGGAAGTATGTCAAGAACCCGCAGGTCATTCACACCAACACGGGTGACAACATCATGTGCGATGGGTGGTGTAAGTTTGATAGATCCTCCTCCCTGACTAAGTAGCTGCTGATGCTTTCCCTCCGCAGACGGCATGGCCCGCAAAATCCACTACACCTGTGACTGGTTCTTCGCCTTCTCCTGGGGCCTCATCACCGGCTTCAACTCGCCTTTCCCGTGGTTCTACTCCATCTTCTTCAGCGTCATGATTGTTCACCGGGCCAAGAGAGACATTGAGAGGTGTCGTGAGAGGTACGGCGACGCTTGGAAGGAATATGAGCGCCGTGTGCCGTATCTTTTCATTCCGGTAAGCGCTTTCGCAACCCTAAACAGCTTTCGGAGATGATGCTGACGTCCTTGAAGTACGTGATCTGAAATCCCTGTCCTCCACCCGACTTTGGAGAGACGTTTCAAAAGCAGACTTTGTAGCGCGGAAAATCCATGAAACATTGCACAACCAAATAGTTGTCGACGTAGGGCGGAAAATTCGAAAAGTTATAGTGTTAGCCATAATAGCAGAGGTGGGGCGCAGATAAGATAAACTTAATCTGAGATTTGTTTTAACCGTGACGATCCGTGCTCGATGTGTAGGTTTATCCCGGTACTCTATTTACTGGAATTCCGGAGGTGGGCGCGTATTTCTGCCCTATGTGCCCGCTCTATAGCCAAACCTTGCCCGAAAAGGTATAAACAGGGGCTCGCGGTCGTAACGCCGACGCGCCTACAGTTAATGCCGAACATCTCCGACTGAGAATCGTTTCTCGCCCAGGAGAGAAGTGCATGAAACGGACGTCGAGCACAAATCTCCGATTGTAAGCGTTCCCCTACCTCGTAAGTCCGATTTGATGTGGAACCACAGCATGTTCTCAGGTAACCAGAAGACTGCCGCTTTTCATCCAAGACCGACAGCACAACCAAACTTTCCCCAGGACTATGACTTCAATACGACCCGGCTAGCTTAGTGGTATGATGTTGAGTATTCAAATTACGCGTCCTCGCGTGGATCTACCGCCATGCAGTCTTTAACCCGCTGTGGTCGTAATTCATCGTCTACTTCCTTCCTATTGTGGAAAATGTGATGAGAAAATGATCCCTTGCTTACCAATGCAGAGGAGCGGTGGGAGGTAGATGTCTACTACATAAGTATAGCAAATCCTTCCCCAAAGAGTCCGCAGTCCAGTTTCCGGCACGCATCTCGCCTCAAGATGAAGCTTCAGATGGTCATTGGTACTCTCTCCGTCTCTGGAGCTGCCTCGGCGTTGAACTGCAGCACGGAGTCCTTCCAGTCTTTTCTGAACGCCAACGGCACGGTTGCCAATGTCACATTCTCTTCTGCACACTCTGCCAATGGTACTTTAGTCCTGCCAGACGATTCGGCGTCCGAACTCCCCATGGACTTGCCCAGCTTCTGTGCGGTCGAGGTCAATGTCACTTCTGAGGCTGGGTCTCACTACAGCTTTGGTTTATTCTTGCCGCAAGAACGGAACGGACGTCTCATGTAAGATTTGAGCATTTTAATCTCGGAAAGAACACCACTGACACTCAATAGGGCTGCTGCACCGGGTGGCGGCATCAACTGGCGTGACATGGTCAGTCGTGAAAGGCTCCACTCCTATCAGCTACTGACTGCGATTACAGGGCGCAGGTGTGAAATATGGCTTCGCTACAGTGTCATCCGACTCGGGCCACTCCGGCATGGATGGCGTTCCCGGGTGGGTGACGCCTGAGTCTCTTATTGACTGGGGCTACCGAGCTGTGCATGGCTCCACTGTCGTTGCCAAGTCGATGATCGAGGCGTGGTACGGCTCTCCGTCCAGCTTCAACTATTTCACCGGATGCTCTGTTGGCGGCCGGCACGCATTGAAGCAGCTGCAGACATATCCGGAGGACTACGATGGAGTTCTCGCCGGAGCTCCGGCATGGTGGACCACTCACCAGCAGCTTTGGAATCTGAAGGTCCGTCTCCAACACACCCGTGATCCCGAAAACGAGCATTGCTGACAAAGCACTCCAGCAAACAACGTACAACGCGCCCGCGAACTCTTCTCACACCATCTCAGCGGCCATGTTCGACGTCAATGCGATGCTCAGGATGGCCTGGTGGACAGTGTCATCTCCGACCCGCTCTGGTGCAACTTCAACCCGCTCACCTTGGCCTGCGGAAAGGGCAACGCGACCACCAACTGCCTCACCAGCCCGCAGATGGACACCCTGCACAAGATCTACAACGACTGGGTCGACGTGAACCAGACCTTCGTCTATCCGCACGTCGCCTACGGCAGCGAAGCCATGTTCTCTGCCCAGCTGGGCGACGGGTCCTCGACGAGCATCAGCGCGCAGCTGTGGTACATGCAGAACATCATGGGGCTCAGCAACTTCACCTACCAGGACCTGGACTACAACTTCCTGCTGTACGCCGAGCAGACGAACCCCGGCAACGTCACCGCCGACGACTTCGACCTGTCGCCCTTCTACAACCGCGGCGGCAAGCTCATCCACTGGCACGGCTTCTCCGACGCCACCGTCGCCCCGGGCGCCAGCATCTACTACTACGACCACGTTGACCGGACGGTGGCGCCGCAAGGCATCGACATCGACGACTTCTACAAACTGTTCCTCGTCCCCGGTCTTGAGTAAGTCTCACTCCCTTCGTCAAGCATCCCGCCAACTCACACTCTCCACCCCAGACACTGCACCGGCACGCCCGCGAACCAAAACGCGCCCTGGTCCCTCGGCGGGCCCACGCAGGCCGGCGAGTTCACGTCCGCGCCGTCGGGCATGGCCAGCGACGCCCGCCACGACCCCATGCTGGCCGTCATGGCCTGGGTCGAGAACGGCACCGCGCCCGCCAGCCTCGTCGCCTCCAAGTTCGCCAACGACTCCGACCCCGTCGAGGTGTCGCGCCAGCGCCCCGTCTGCCCCTACCCGCAGCAGTCCAGGTACAAGGGGGCCGGCAGCGTCGACGAGGCCGACAGCTGGGAATGCGCCGCCCTGTACTGAGGCCGGGAGCTGCGTTGCTTGTGGAATTGACCGCAATGTTTCTAAAGTGCGTGTTTTGAGAATTTAATTCTTATGCCCATCCATTCAAGTCATGCTTGAGGGTTGAGGGTCAAATCATACAAGAAGCATAAAATCTGATTATCTGTATTAATACAATATATATGATGCAAAGTTTAATCAATAACAACGTTGACTGTATTAGTGGGCCCTGGAGACTTCACTCCAATGCTAAAGAGTAAAGCAGTGTCGACAACGGTAAGGTGGGGTAAGAGGTTCCGCCCCACGTCGAAGTCCACCTATCAAGTTGATTTGTGATTTTAAAACCATTTTGGGGGCCACGCATAACACGTCATCACGTTAAGAGATAGCGGGGACAGCTGCCTAATTGTGCAACAGGCTCACAAGTTTGCGCGGCTCAGCCCACAACTTTCGAACGTTGGACATTGAAACGATTCCCTACGAGATCTGATTATTACCTACAGCACAACAAACACATGACTTTCCTTATTTGAAGCATGTATGATACTTGCAGGATATGCAAAAATCTCACGCCGTATGAAAGAAAAAACCCAAAATGGCTATTCCTCGAGGGTCCTGGAATGAGAGATGTCGCAGCTCCTCTAGAAATTCGATCTCGAATATCGGAGATAAAAGAGACGGAAAGCCAAGGCTGCCTCTTCTGTAGGCTCTTGCTTCAGGCGATCGAAATGGACGGCGAGCCAGAGCAACAATTCAGGGCTTTGATAACAGAGGAAGATCGTCCACTGTACCTCCAGCACGGCAATTCTTCTTATCATATCTCAAGAGCATCTGGTAAGCCAAACTCTAGGACATAGCATTTCCAAGTTAACGCGATGAGGTAGAAAGTAGAATTCCTTCTTGGCCAGCACTCGGCTTGGGATCCAGTCGGCCTTACCACCCCGATCTTGACCACGAGAGCCATTTCGAATTCATCCGACACTGTCTGGAGATTTGCTCACAGGGGTCCGATGGGCACGAGAAGTGTACAGCCCCGCACATCGCACGATTGCCAAAGCGCGTTCTGAAAATCGACGATGGTGCAATTCGGCTGCATGAGAGCTCTGAACACTACCTCTCATATGCGGCCTTGTCTTACTGCTGGGGACCTAAGGGTCAGAGTTTCAAAACATTGTCCTCGAACATCTCCCAAATGAAGCAAGGCATTCGTGATGCCGACTTACCTGTGGTGTTACGGGATGCGATATATGTAGCACGGAAATTGGACCTTCAGTACATCTGGATAGATGCTTTGTGCATCATCCAAGACGACAAAACAGGTACAAAGCCTTGCCCACATTCTATTACATCATACTGATCAGGTCCCAGATTGGGAAATTGAAGCTTCCAAGATGGCCAGCTATTACGAGGGGGCCCACGTTACAATTGCTGCCGCCGCATGCGAGGATACCACAGTGCCATTTCTTGCTGTTCGGGACCCCAGGTGGAATCCATCTAAGCTCAACCTGAGTTCTACTGAGACAGTGAAGGTCGAAAGATACGACGAGTACGAGCTCAAAGAAGGCAAGAACCAGGATTTCATCTCGTCTCGCGGGTGGATATTTCAAGAGACGGCTCTCTCCATGCGCATCATCCACTTCCGCAAGAGCGGGATCATGTGGGAATGCAGGTCCGGAATCACGTATGAGCCCGAGACTTACATCACATCCATACTACCTTGTCCGTCGGCCGGCAATTTCCCATTTCCAAAATCCATCTGCTCCTGGTTCGGAACAAGCACCAACCGGCTGAAATCTTGGAGATCCATCATCAACCTCTACACATCCAGATGCCTATCATTTCCCAGCGACAAACTGCCAGCGATTGGAGGAGTTGCCCGTGTGATCCAACGATCCACCGGTGCCACGTACCTGTGCGGTCTATGGCGAGAGACGCTTGCGGGAGACCTCCTGTGGAGCAAACGCAGGAAAATTCCATCCGAAGAATTCTCCCCGCCGCTATCGAAAGGGGACTGGACTCCAACATGGTCATGGGCTTCCTTGACCGGACCTGTGGAATATCTCGAAGCGGGCCACAGCCAAAACAGTGCATACCCAAAGTTCCAGTTGTTGGAGAGCGAATGCGTACCGCTCGGCAGAGACCCCTTCGGGCAGGTGAAAGGAGGCTTTCTCAGACTTCGGTCCAATATGCTTGTGGCACGTTTGAAGAGCACGTCGACCGACGGCATGCCAGAGTACAATCTTTTTCCTCTTTCGCCCAAAGATTCCCGTCAGTCACGGTGCAAATTCGTTTCAGATACTGCCCTAGAAGAGTACGAGTGCAAGACTGCAGTCTTTCCGGGCTGTAAGACTGTGCGGCGTAGACCCCTGGAAACCTGGTGCAACCCCATTTCTCGTATTGACGCATGTGTTGAGCTGCTTCTCATTGCCCAATACGACTATTCGCTCTTGCCTATGGACCCTGGTATGGATTCTAAGCATTACTATTTGGTTCTTGGAAGATCAGAAGTCGTACACGGTGCCCACGTTCGGCTCGGCGTGGTAGAATTCATGCAGCAGAAGGATCTGCTTCCATTCCAGAACGATTCGATGATTGAATCAGCGGTGGTCCATATTATCTAGACACTGGTGGCGGGCGTGTTTTCAAGGCTGCAAGACTGAGGGAAATCGCAAAGGGGATAGCGAATCACAACCTCCGCACGCCGCAAGCGCCCGGCGATGAAGGACAGGGAAAGAGAGCGTGTGCCAGAGCTCGCAATACATGACATCATCCCGAGCACTTTCTCGGAGACAGAACCAGATACATTGCCTACCATACGTAAGCATTTGGCATTCACATGAGCATCATGTATCAATAACGTATGAGAAGGCCATAATTTTGCCATGATTTTACACCACATCTCGTGTTCAGATCTACAGCAAACGCACTTCTCGCAGGGGTACTAAGTAAACACTGAGTCTTAAGTGCGTCATAAATATCTCCCCAGCATAATGCTCATCGCTCCAACACGTCTGTATTCCGTAGAAACCCTACAAGACGGTCTCAAAGTTGCGCGCTCCGGCATTGACGAGCAAAACCACAGAGCGATCTCCTCCACGGCATTACGCAACGAAGGCCCCGCACATCCAAGACGGTATTCCAGGGAGCCAAGGCCGCCGCTGTTGCTTGGAAGGCACCTAGTACGGCAACCAAGGCGTCTAAGCCTTCCCGGCAGGACGCGTTTCGACGGGCATGCGGGGACTCCAGTTTTCCCGCTCGCAGGTCGGGCATGTGATACAAACGCAGCCGACTCGCCGGCCCCATACGGCTGCGATCAACCAACACGAGACGCAGGTAGATTGACGTGGGACGGACGTCACGGTAGGAGCATGGCAGAGCGGTGGAGAGCTTACGCGGTGACCACCGGCCCGTCGGTCCTGCGAGACCGGAGCGGTGTGTGGCGGTCGACTTCTATATAACGTTTGGCCTTTGTTCGTGGCCATCAATCACCAAATACACATCTGCTGCTCTCTTCTGTCATTTCGAATCAGATGCAAACATCGGAAATGTGTTTCTCCGCCATCTTCCCCGTTGTCCTGGCCAGTGCCAGCTTCGTCATGGCCGTGCCTGTAGGTGTTTCCACGCATGTTGAACACTACCAGTCGAGCACTACTGACGCTGTATAGTGCAAGGACTGCGAGTACTGCCGCCAGGATAGCGAATCTTGCGCCATTGCCGAGTGCAAGGTAGGGAACTCTAACCTCTGCGTTCTCGTTCATTATGCTGACGTAGAAACAGCCAGAAGTCCAGGGTCTGTGCTAGAGCCACTCAACATTAGTAGTTAGCACAGAGAGCAGAATTCCAATCATCTTGTGGAGCGAAGAATAAATCAATACCATTACAGTCTCCTAGCGATGAGGGGAGACTTCTGCTCTATGCTGCCGTGTCCCCATTCCCAAGTCCGGTACTCTGGTCCTCCACCCCGTCTCAGCCCCTACACCTCGCGGTCCAAGCTCTGCGCCTTGCACATCTCCGCATACAAGCCCCCCAGCGCCAGCAGCTCGGCGTGGCTGCCCTGCTCGGCGATCTTGCCGCCCAGGAAGACGAAGATGCGGGTGGCGTCCCGGATGGTGCTCAGGCGGTGGGCGACGGCGACGGTGATGCGGCCGCCCTCGCGCGCGGCGTCGCCCAGGGCCTGCTGGACGACGCGCTCGCTCTCCGTGTCCAGCGCCGACGTGGCCTCGTCGAGCAGCAGGATCTTGGGGTTGCGGATCAGCGCCCGCGCGATGGCCACGCGCTGCCGCTGCCCGCCCGACAGCGCCACCCCGCGCGACCCCGTGTGCGTGTCCAGGCCCTCGGGCAGCGACGCGACGAACTCGTGCACGTTGGCTTGGCGGCACGCCCGCATGATGCGGTCGTCTGGGATGGGCCCGGTGTCCTCGAGGCCGAGCGTGATGTTCTCGCGAATGGTGCCTTGGTAGAGGGTTGGCTCCTGCTGGACGAGTGCCATGTTGCGCCGGAAGAGGCGTGGGTTCATTGCCGGGACGGCGTCGTCGCCGAGGAGGATGTGGCCGGACGACGGGTCGTAGAAGCGCTCAAGAAGGCCGATCATGGTGCTCTTGCCACAGCCGCTGCCTCCAACGAAAGCAACGAAATGTCCAGGCTTCACGTCCAGCGAGATGCCGCGCAAGACTTTGGCATCTGGTCTGGTGGGGTAAGTGAAGCCGACAGACTCCATGGTCAGCGTCTGGTCGCCATCCGAGGGGCGGTTGTTGCGGTTGTTGTCCTTTTCGGCAACAATAGGTTCGAGGGATCGGATCCAGGAGATGTAGTTGCCCGCAGCGACAGCTTTTGTGATGCTGGTTGTGTACGAGAAGAACTGGCCCGCAGCCTGACCGGAGAAAAAGACACCCATGAAGACAACGTAGAACTGTTTCATCGTGTACTCGCCGGTTGAGAGCAGCTTGCAGCCGTACCAGAATCCCAGCGCAAGGACCAAGAACTCAATCGACTGGGTCAACGCGAACCAGAACATGGTGTACACAATAGAGGGAATCGAGACCTGGACGATCTTATCCACCTTCTCCTGATAGCGGTCAAGCACACGGCGCTCAAGAGCCAGCGACGAGACGGTGCGGATGGCGGCGACAGCCTCTCCGGCCAGCGCCGCGCTGTCGGCGAAGCGCTTTGACGTGTCGTTGTTCATCTTGAACTCCAGCTTCATGCGGAGATAGCCGGCGAACACCAGCGGGGGCATGCCGCCGAAGATGACAACCAGGCCGAGCTTCCAGCCCATGGCCAAACCGAGGATGCAGCTGGACGTGAGGTTGACAATGACGATGAAGATGGTCGCCAGATTGAAGCCGAAGAGCTCTTGAACCTGAGTCGGCTGCGAGGACAGGCGGCTTGCCAAGGCACCGGTCGTGTTTTCTGCGCGGTCGAAAAACTGGATGTCCTGCTTGAGCACTGTGTCGAAGATGACGCGCCGGTAGAAGTGGGTCATCGTTTGGGAGACAACGTTGGCGACCCAGCCGAGGCAGAAGTAGGCCACGAGGTTCCCGATAGCAATAACAAGGAACATCAACGAATAAAAGTCGCCCTCCTCTGTGAGCTTGCTGCCCGTGTATGTGAACACGTCCATGAGCTCGCTAAGCACAAGAGCCTGTCCGGGGTATGTTGCGCCTGCAAGCCCGTTAGTCAGCGCGTGCTCCTTCGCCCGCTTCCCCTTGCTATTTGCTTTGCATACCTCCGATCAGACAGGCAACCGTCACCAGCGCGAACCAAGGCCAAAGGTCACGCTGCTCCCGCAACATGTGCACCACGACCCACACGATGCCTCTCTGCTTGTAGTTGCTGTAATCCAACGTTGCCTGGTGTTCCTTTGACGAAGCATGGAGAGTGCTTGCCCGCGTCAGCGTTTTGGACATGGCCACCTTCTCTGGGATCTCGGATTCCTCCTTGTCGTCTGAGTTGATGGAGTCATCGCTCTGTCGGCTGCCCAGATCCTGAGCCAGCACAAGTCGAGAATACGCGCCTGCTTTCTGGAGAAGAGACTCGTGAGTTCCCTGTTCCACAATCTGGCCCTTGGTCATCACTACGATGTTGTCCGCGTTTTTGATTGTCGCCAGCTTGTGCGCGATAACGATGGTGGTCCTGTTGACCGCGGCCTGGTCCAAAGCCTGCTGCACCACGCCTTCCGAGTGCGGATCCAGAGCGCTGGTGGCTTCGTCGAGAAGCAGAATTTCGGGGTTGGAGATGACGGCGCGAGCGATGGCAATTCTTTGCTTTTGACCACCAGAGAGAAGCCCGGCTCTTTCGCCAACGGGAGTATCGTAGCCCTGACAAGTTAGCTGAAAGCACCCCACTAGCTTCGCAGGTCGTTTACCTCCGGAAGTTCAGAAACAAAGTCATGAGCATTTGCAATGCGGCAAGCCTCGACCACCTGCTTCATTTGCTCATCCCGAGACGCCTGCTCCCACTCCGTGCCCATGAGTCCGTAGCACACGTTATCAAACACGGTTCCATTGAACAACACAGGCTCTTGCTGCACCAGGCGAACCCTGGTCCTGAGCCAATTCAGGTTGAGGTCCTCGATGCGCCGGCCGTCAAGCTTGATTGTGCCCGTGCCAGGGTTGTACCATCTCTCCAGCAGTCCAACAATTGTGCTCTTGCCTGACCCACTGGCACCAACAAGAGCAGTTGTCTTTCGCGCGGGGCATCGGAGGGAGAAATCGACGAGGACGGGCACATCCGGGCGTGATGGGTAGGAGAAGTTGACGTCAGCAAGCTCCACCTCACCGTCGATCGTGTCCGGCTTCTCACCGCGGTCCTCGAGGGGGTTGATGAGCGATTCGCGGTCGATCGTCTTGAAAAGTGCTCCGGCGGCAGACGTGGCGTTGGCGAACGCCTGGAAATACGGCGAGATTTGCGTGAGAGACGTGGCGGCGATGACGACGGAGAAGAGGACGCTGCGTCGTCAGTGCCCGCAGCTCAGACCCTCACAGGGCAATTGCACTTACACAATAATGACGCCAGGGTCAGCAATCTCGCCCTCGGCATACATGTGCACACCACGCCAGAACGCAAGCGCAAAGCCAGCATAGATCATGAAGAACTCAATGCTGAACATGAACCCCCAGATCGCTGACTTCTTGTTGCCGAGCTCGTGTGCCGTGCGCAAATAGCTGTCGTACTTCTCCACCAGCTTCGGTCGCATCCAGAAGGCATGCACGTTGCGGACTGACGAGAAGACATCTTCGGCGAGGGATCCGGCTTGCGAGTATACCTCCAGAATCTTTGTCTCCAGAATCGCGTCCATTCCCACAGCCGTGCCAATAACAACAAGGATAACAGGCGCAATGGTGATGGTGATGAGGGTCAACTTCCACTGCTTGACCAGGGCGATAACGATGGCGGAGATGAAGGTTGCCAGGGCCTGGAATGTGAAGCCCAACTTCTCGCATATTCCTTGCTGGATCTGGTTGCCGTTCGTCGTGACCTTCGCCGTGACCGAGCCGCCGTCTCCGCTGTCGAAGTATGCGATTTCTTGCGACAGCGTTGCCTGAAGGAAGCGGTAGCGGATCGTCCTCGTGATGCGTGTTCCGGAGATGGTCATACACATCTGTGTTCAGTCAGGACATGTGCACCTATTTGGATGTCTCCGGGAGAGCTGACCATGAAGATGTAGCTGAGGCAGAATCGGCCGATGAAGATGTATACGAACCAAAGTCTGCCCAGGGAATCAGCTGCCATGTCTGCACTCACTGCGAGCGGTCACGAACGCGTATGTACTGATATCATCGCGAAACTGAGCAGGCGATGATATGCCACGCTGGAAGTCGCTTATGATGGTGACAAAACCTCCGAAGACCAGCTGAATCAACGACAGCGAGACCCCAGAGCCGCATGCAGCGGCGACTGCGATCCCGTTGAGTATCCAATCTGTCGGTTCCGAGAAGGCAAATATCCTCTGCCAAGCGGCGTCAGCCTCATCACGAACCCGATCTGGTTCTGGAAAGTCGTACCGCGTAGGTTGCCAAAGCGCCAGGCTCTTTCCTCACGCTGGAGGAGCCGGTTTGGGTTGACGACGCAGCATCTCCCCTGCTTGACTTCCCGTCGTTGGGGTCTTCTGCTTTTTCTCGGCCCATGGAAGCTGGAGAAGTGGCGCGCGGGGCCGATTGCGCGTGGGCGAAGGTCGTTGGCGAGCGGGAGATGGCGATTCAGCTACGGAGGAGCCTGCACCTGACAGTCGACAGGGCTGGATTTAAGTAGCAAGGCAAGGGCCCTTCTCCTGCGCGACATGTTGCGGTGTGTTCAAGAGGCAGCAGCGCAGCACGGCACGCATTTGCCCTGGCGGACGGACGCTGGCGTCCGCGGGAGCCGCGGCGGCCGAGTGCGATGGTCCGGCGCGGCCAAGAGTCCCGAGCTTGGCGCAGATGTGCCCTGAAATGGACGCCACTTAACCGCAATTGGTCGCTCGGACGCGAGAATCCCCGGTCGTTCTCTGGACGAGTTGCGATGATTCACCATAACTCGTTGTGAGTGCCTGCGCCGTTCTCCTGTTGAACAGCCCGCCTACGTCTACGTGTATCATCATTACATTCTTCGCTCCCCTCGATTGCCCAACCCACGCCCATGTTCTTTCTTCTCACATGGTGAGCTCCTGATCCGCAGAGTCGAGGTTGAGCATGTCCATAACCGGCCTGTTTGCGCCGAGCCAGTTGCCCAGAAACATCGACATGTCCATGTTGCTGGCGTCGAAGTGTTGCGCGGCGTCTGGCCACACCGGCCATGCCAAATCCTGCGTGGCCAGCGGCACTTGTGGGTCTGTCACGGCGGGGAACACAAGAGAGCCATCGTCATGTTGCTGCATGCCAGTCACCGTTTGGCGCGAGTTGATCAGCACCTCGGCAGCATCCGAGAATGCCTTGCACACCTCGTACAGCCGTTGCGCGCCCTCGGAAATGTGCTTGGCCTGGTCCAACGTGCTGACCGTTTCTTGCAGGAGCGCAAGATCCTCTGTGGACATGGTGGCGACGGCGTGTGTGAAGACGATAACGAAGGGCGTGAAGGACGGGTAAAGCAATATCCTGCACACAGTCAATACGACTCGACAACAGTGCAACAACGGCGGATGACCTCACCAGGTGACGTAGTCAATCTGTTGCAACATCGTGCTGTTTTGGAAAGACTCAAAGCATTTCAGGTGTGACTCGAGGCCCAACCGGGCGACCTCGAAGCACTTTGAGCTGATCTCCGTCCCGGTTCCTGTCGACGTCTGCGCCCGATAAATGACGGTGAGAACCGTGTACGCAATGAAATCAGCCGCCTGGACCATGCTGTCCAAATGCTCTCCATAGAAAGCGCCGGTCGGATCAACCTGCAGCTTATGATTAGCATCAACACTTGAAGGCAGGGGACAGGACGATGCGCACCGCTACCAATTCGTTGCGCAGAACCACCATCTTCGCCGCAAGTTCTTCAACAGCACGCAGTCTCTCTTCGGCCGTCGCCTTGGCCGCTCTCGTGGAATAAAGCCTATCGTACGCTTCGCCTTGCACTGTGGCGAATCGGATAGATGCATGTGCGATCCTGTCCCACGGACGCTGGCGAGGATTGGTGGATAACGCGAAATATTCAACATCGATGTCATCGTCCTGAAAGTTGGCTTTGCGTCCAAGGCAGAGAGATAGGTTCTTGTCTATCATGTAGAGACTCCAGAACGCGTGCCTCTTGGTTTCGCACATCTCAACGTGATCCTTCCGGAGATTTGACTCGCGGTGAAATCCCAGAGTCTGGCACATGGAGTGAGCAGCGGCTACGTATGTCCAGACAAGCTGGAGTTTGGATTGCTCTTGTGCTTTCGTGGCCTTGAGAACCAGTCAGCATCCCGCCCCGAAAGTGTGAGCGCGTGGCCTACCGCGAGGAGTAAAGACTGGATGTTCTCCAGCGTAGGGATGACGAGGCTCTCATACGTCTCCAAGCACCGGTAAAAGTTGCGCTCACAAAGATCAGCATAAGCAGGCAGGTCCCACTGCGAGAGAGCATTGTCGTTCTCAGTTATGTAGTCTCTTATAGTGAAGAAGAGAATGCCGTGCATCAGCGACAGAGACCCCGGCGTGACCGAGTCGGACGGGAAGTATATCTTCTGGCAGAGGCCTTCCAGCTGCTGAAGTTCCCGCCAGCAGTAGCCGACAAGAGAGAAAGGGGGGTGGACTGCGGCCTGTCAGTGCGGTCAAGTCGCCGAGGTCTGGGTATGCCCACCTTTTATTCTCCGCACTATCGCAACCACAAGATCGACGGGCGGGAGGGTCAGATCGGGCGGCCCGGGGCGCGGGGCGGACGGGGAGAGATAGGCCTCGTGCACGCGGGTGGACGAGCCGTGGGATTCGAGACTGTCTCGGAGCGACGAAAGGGCGCTACGGACCTTAACGGTCGAGTTGCTGCCGAGCACGCGCGCCACGGTCCGGTCTGCAGCCTCGCCAGCCTGCAGCGTCTGGGTGGCGAAGGAGGAGTCGCCTTCATACGCGGCGATGGTGGTGGAGGGAGAGTCGTGGGAGGACGCGGCAAGCAGCTCATTTCCAGGCGACGAGCGCGCGGGGGTGGTGCCGCGGGAGATGGAAATGTCCTTGACGCTCTTTTCGATCGCCGCCAGCCGCTCCTGGATGAGCTCGATTTGCTTCTCGCTGCAAGCCGTCAGAGCAGTGTCTCGCGGCAGGCACGCACGCAGCATGACCTACTACTGGCTGGATATGACGACGCGCGGGCGGTGTTCGGTGGTGCGCGAGGCGGCCTGGCAGGCGATGCCCAGCGTCTGGCAGCTCGCGCACGGAATTGCCTTGTCGCATCTTATCTGACTGGCGTCAGCCGACGTCCTTCATGTGCCATGTCCTTCTCCGGGGCCAGTGGGCGCGCGCAAACGGGGCAGCGAGGCGGAAGGCGGGACGAACTTTTCTCAGTCGACAATTCTCGCACTGTGGGGGTCAGCCCTCGTCCTTCCGGGAACGGGTCAGTGACGACGTACGGCTCGCGACAGGAACGAGTTGCGCGACGCGCTATTGGAGGTGTCGGACATGTCGGGCGGCGGGGTGTTGCTAACGGCGCGGGAGACGGTGGGAGCCTGGAGCAGTGTGAGGCGGGGATGGGCGAGAGACTGGGCCCGCAACGGGCATTTCGGCGTGGGCAGGACGGTACGGCAGCCTGGCCTGCGCACAGCAGCTGCGGGACGGCGTGGGAGAGAGCGACAGCAAGCTGAGAATCGCTGCCTTGGAGAGGTTGGAAGCGGCCGCTGGGGCGGAGCTCGCGGCGGAGCTCCGAATGCAGCCGGGCCCGCGATTGGCCCAAGCCTCAGCCTTACCACCGGCACTTGCGCCCCTACATGCCCGAGCGGCCCGTGTTTCTGCTATCGTGCTGCCGGGAAATAGCCTCAGAAGAGGACACCGCTGGGCGCTATCGTCGCTCGCGGCTCGCATAGGCGGCCCACCGGCCAGCCGGCAGACGCGGAGTCCTGCTTGTGCTATCGTCTTTCCCAAACCGGCAGGCACAGTGCGCGCGCACGGGGCAAAGAGCTTGCATTAAAGTTGCGGCTGGAATTTCGCCTGACGTGGGACAAGATGCGATGCCTCGCCTGCCGGGTATCTTGTTCTAATAAGCTCGAAACATCGCTCCAACGCCGTATCATGCCTCTCGACGTGGCCACCCCGCAGCCACCCAGCGCGTCACCGGAACAGCAAATCACTCGGACAGATACACCGCCCTGCATGCTCTGCCAGCTCACTCCCTGACACGCGCCGCTTTTGCCTGCAGAGCCGCATGTCTTCGTCCGGCATTGCCGTGTTTGGCGTCCCCTGTGGCCGGTCGCTAAGCTGCGAACCACCATCATCCGCTGCATCCAAGTCCAAAAGCGGAATCGCGTCCATCTGCCCCTCCTCTGCATGCGGTGTTATTTGTGGACGAGTGCTTCCATCTTGCGCTGTCTCCAACGGCGGTGCGGGGATCTCTTCGGGTAGGAGGATCGCTAGCTGAAGCCCAAGATGAGAGTCCTGGAGGTCCTTGAGTTCGCTGCTTGAGCGCTGCCTTTGCCATCGCGGGGAGGGAAGGTTCGGGAGCGGAGCGCGACATTCGTCAGCCGTGGCCCATGAGGTAGTCTTGGAGTCAGCCTCTGTCTGGCTCTGCGGAGAAGGCCGGCCGGGCGAGCTCGATGGTGTTGTCGTCTCTGAAGTCGTGGGGAAGATCTGTCCGCACAAGCTGAGGACGTTTTTGATGGACAGGTTCCGGATCGAAAATCGTTTGGTCTTTGCGGGCGGTGTTGTAGGTGGCGTGAGGCTCCAATCAGACGGGAATGGGTTGGCCATTTCGACGTCAAAAGCTCGTTTCTTTCTTGTGATGAGAGTAGTTGCGCGATGGCGTTGTAGCAGTGCGGTGCTGGCCGACGGAGGAGAAGCTTGGGCGGGAGAGCGTCTTCTTAAACTGCAACAGAAGAGGAGGATGGAGGTGAGAGAGAAAATCATCTCTGCGGCGTGCAGGAGCTATATTTGATTGGCGAACGTTCGACTTTTTCCTGGAACAAACCGGAGGAGGGTCCAGCGAAACGTACCACGGTCTGTGCTGGAGCCGTTAAAGGTACCATGGTACAGTCAGCACGCAACTCAGCGTTAGCAAGAAAAGAGTAGAATTATTGAATTGAGGAAATGGTGGAGTCTGTAAAGCTGGGTATGAGAAAGTTTGTGAGAAAAGCCATGCCCTATAAGCCATTCTGCGCCTGTTCAGTTATCATTGAATCCCTGATGTCGTACCACGTAAAACCCTCTTGACCTTGTTTGAACCACGTCAAGACCTGCAGCTGAAATGGTGGACCCGGAAGCCGCGAGATCCCTGCGGGACCGGGAGCCGCTCAGTCGTCGTCCTCGTCACTCGTCGCCTCGAAGTTCTTCTTGTCTGTCGCATCGGCATCCTCGTCGCCGCTGTCTGTGGCGTCGTTGACCGGCCCGCCAGCAGCGGCTTCAAAGTTGGGGCGTGCGATGGTCTCGCCCTTCTTCGCCAGGGCGGCCTCGACATCGGGAAGAAGCCCCATGAGAGCGTTGTATTGGTCGAGGCTGAGCGAGATACCCTGGGCCGGGACGTGTCAGAGACGGGCCAACGCGGACGAATGAACGGGCGCACCTTCTTGCCGGGCAGCGTCTTGCCGTCCTTCTCGTAGTATTCGCGGATGCTGACAAGCGACTTGCCGTTGAACTCGGAGACGGTGACGCGGCGCTTGGCCGAGAGCTGCAGGGCGCGCAGTCAGGAAGCGCGCTCTCGCAGGCGCGGACGGGCAGCTCACCTCCCAGAACGGATTGCCCTCGTCGTCGAGCTGCTTGCCGGCAGACTGGCCCTTCTTGGCCTTCTTGGACTTGGGCGCGCCGTCGTCAGCAACAACGAAGCCGTCGTCCTCGTAGTCCTCGGTCGCACGCTTGCGGCCACGGGCGTAGGCCTTTGCCTTGGGCATGGTGGAAGAGCGGGAGTGCGGTTGGGCGCGGAGCTCGCGAGTGGATGGCGGGACGATTGGACGGTGGTGGCGGCGACAAAGCTGTTGGAGCTCTTGGGCGGGCGACGCGTTTCGAGCAGGCGCGTTGGCGGCAGTGACGTGATGCGTCCCGGCCGGTGGCCCGCGCTCAAGCTTCGCACTCCCCGCCGCCCAAAAATAGTCGGCTACCGCTTCACCTCCCACCCTCCGAAGACATCGTAAAGGCCGTCACTCGTTCTCTCCAGTCTTCTGCAGACCATCTTCGCGGTCGCCAAAAGTCGCTCTGACCTTGAATTACAATTTGCCTAATTAGGCTCACCAACACCTTAGTTGTACTATTCAACCAAACCGCAAAAAATTAAACTCTTGCATAACAATTACAATATAAAGGGAAAATGACGAGTAATGTGTGAAAGATCCAATAGGTCGACTAACGAATCAGAATACTGGAAGATTAATGTAGACAACTAGAAAGTCCTCTCCATAGTTTTAATTCGCAATTCTCTCCCTGGCTCTAGATAGCCAAAAGAGACGCTTCATCGACGCCTCCTTCCGAGTCTTGTGCACTATCGAGGCGCTTCGAATGCCCAAGCATTGGAGAGTAGCTAAAGATGGCATCGATATCAACCCAGTTGTTTGGATACATCAAACTGCAAATTTCAATTTTCATAATTTTTTATCGAGAAGAAAGATGCAAAGATTTACGTAGAAAGGGAAGGCGCACATCATGCCGAGCTTGACCCATAGAAAAAGCAGATATCTGTTTCAAATGAAAACACAAATTCAGAATCCTCTATGCAACCGTAAGCGATTGATCTGGAAGAGCATCACCACAGCCCTTTAGCTGGTTCGCGTTGCTGTTACCCAGAGATCGGAAAGGGCCTCGTTCATCTTATCATTGTAAGGGAGGAAGATGCTGGTTAGCACTCCTCTTTGCTGACTTGTTCACCCACATGCGATTCTGCCAGCGGAGGTGTCAATGCACCCCGGATTCAGCCAAAGCTGCGTCCACGTCAGAACCACCCACCAACATCTACAACCGGTGCTCCCTCTCCATGCGCGGTTGGAAGAGTCTCGACCGTCGAATGGCTCGACGCACAACTGGTCGTTGTGGGCGGGCCGTCTTCAACAAGGTCGCTGTTCTCCCCGCCTCCAAACACAGTTGAGTTTTCCGGACCATGCCACGGACCCTTTGTCATCGACACCGGAACCGGGGGGCCAGCAGGCGGCGGGGTCTTATCGGTATACTGCGCGAAAGCCGACTCCGACGAAAGGGCCTCCGGGGTCCATGTCGGAGACGCGACTTCAAGACTCGTCCTCGTGCTGCTGACGAAGCCGGTCTGAGGCGCGCCGCGTTCCCTCGCGGCGGTCGGGGCGGCGCGCGGGAACAGAGAGTCGGCCTTGGTGAGGGGGATCGGCGGGTCCAGGACGCCCTCGAGGCAGGGGTCGCAGTTCTGCCAGAAGGGGACGAGCTGCCTGATGGCGTCGGGGATCACCAGGTGCGGGGAGTAGTCGTCGTACACGGTGGAGCACACGTTGCCGGACGCGGGGTCGGGCCAGCAGCGCGCCATGCCTTGGTACACGTCCTTCGGGACCGCGTTCATGTCGGCGTAGTTGAAGGGGAGCGTCGTGACGGTCGCCGAGGCGCCTGCCGACACCGTGCGCACGCTGGATAGGCTCTCCGGTGGAATGGAAACCAGAATCTCCGAGGTGGGCTGGCCGCAGACCGGCTCGCCTGCGGTTTTGGAGACGCCGACGAGGTACCCGAAGGAGAGGTACACGCTTGGAGACGAGAAAGTCATCCCTCTGGTGACGATCGTGTTCGGTCCGCTGCCAGTCGGTGTTGGTGTGATGGTTGACGCGTTGGCCGCACATGGGTTCTCTGGTGTGGTGTTGACGGGCCAGTAGAACAGCTCTACTGACCTCCCGCGGATCTCGCATGATTTGCAGTTCTGAGAGTTCTGGCAGGGGCCAAGATTCGGGGATAAGGCATTGAAGCCATCCACTCCGCTAGCCTGCCCGAGGTCGTATTGATCACCCAGAGCAAAGCACTGGTCAGCGCTGACGCTACAAGTTGGAACGGGCAGGGTGTTGGTGCTTGCAGACCCCGTGGATGCGGGCTGCTTGGTGGTTGTGAATGTTTGAGTCAAGTACTCTGAGACGTTCGCAGGTGCACGCGGGATGTCATCGCAGAGTGTTGTGAATGGCACGCTGGTCGGGTTTTTGAACGTCGACGTTGTCACTTCATACTGTGGCGGGACTGTGGTGTTGGCGGAGTACGTCGTCCATCCACTCTGATATTCGCGCCACGAAGAGATACACTGGCTGGCTGCAGGCGCCACTCCAGTACCATCAGCCTCGCCGGTTCCGGCTGGGTTCGCAGGTGTGGTTTGGGAGGGTGCTGGGTCGGTATAACTGGAGAACCCGATTGTTTCATAGAAACTCCACAGGTGATCGACAGAAGTCGAAAAAGGGGGCGGAGAGCTGAAAGTTGGATCAGACATGTGAGTCCACGACGTTGGGTCTACGGCAGTGCTGGTTTCGTAGGATGCTGTGGATTGGATGGTGTCCGGAGAAGATGCAGGTGGAGACGGATAGTCCCTCTTCACTCCGATAGGTGGTGTGAAATTCGGATGAAGAGATAGGTTGTCTTCGGACGCCGAAGGATGGGGACGGTGAAATGGCGGGTGAGGATCGACCTCGACCAGGATTGAGGTTGAATGGATCCATGGTGAACCCGTTGACTCAGGCGTGCTGCTTGTAACGGAAATGGAGGCCACAGAGCTGAGCAAGATAGTCGCCGCGCTCTGGACGGGTGGATGAAACCCAATGGAGCTTGTGGAGAAGGGGTGGGCAGGAGGAGCTACAGCCATTGCGCCAAATAAGAAGAGCCAGCGATACAGGCAGACGGAAATCTGAAAGATGACAGAGGGGAAGATATTGAGAATCGAGTGGCCTTGAAGATTATTGAGGCGATGCTGAGTTCTGTGCTTCGGTGAGAACGTCGCGGCGGCTTTAAATCAAGCTGGTCCATCACCGCCCCCTCTATTCATGGAGCAGAAAAAGACCGTTTACGGATGGGTCGCCCGCCCAGAATGGTGTAGTCGTTGGCAAGATGCTCATTGGGCAACCCCCCCCAGGGATGTGTGGGGATAGCCTCGCGGACCGCCTTGGCTGAGCGGTCCAGGTAACGTGGGGGACAAGCAAGCGTTGCACGGCATGGCGATTTTCTTTGAGCCATGCACGCAGCCTCACCAGGAATAGGACGCGCTGAAGAAGCTCTTGGTATTCGTGACGAATTCAGACTGGCAATGCCGGTGCGGACCGGGATGTGGCTTATGTTGCCCCACACCATCCCTTGCATTCTGCGTCAATAGCTGCCTGGTTTGCTCCACACATGAAAGAAGGCAAGAATACGTGAGGCCGCCCCACGATAAAACTGACAAGCCGCAGAAGGAGTGCAGCGAATGCTTGCAATGTCTGTGGAGTACATCCGCGAGCTTCGGGGCTGAGAACGAGGCACCCGGAATGGAAGAACATAGCGTCGGCCTCGTGTTCCACGTGGTGCGGGGTCGGGGATCGCGCTGTGGCTGTTTCTACGCTACGAACGGAGTAGCGAGGAACATAACCAGTATAGCGAACGCCCCAGAGCTCTATGGTCACCCGGCCGGTGAGTCGTGCTGGCGTTTTTAGCCACTTCACTGTCATCAGGCTGGAGCCTTCTCGAGCTGAAAAGGGCGCCTTCGTTCGCATCCGCCTGGCCCCACTTCAAGAAATCGCCCCCAGACACACGACGATCCCACCAGCTGAACAAGGCGACCATGGACGAGAAGAAAGGCGATGGCGTGACTGCGTCCGCGGTGACGATCGAGACGACGGAGGTGCCGGACATGCAGAAGTTCACAGCGGCGGGCCGGCCGTGAGCACACCGCACGCCCGCAGCTGGTCGGCGCTGTTCTGACAGGCTATCGCAGGAAACCCAGCTTCGACCCCAGCATCTCGAACACCGACTTTGGCATGTTCACGGGCGGCGGGGCTCCGAATCTGCTGCCATTCCGCTTCACCGATGACTCGATCATCAACGTGCCGATCCCGTTGGAAGACCTGGAAGACGAGCCCGAGGAGCGGGCACCGGGAACGGAGAGGAGATCGTCCTGGATGGGCAGGATCGGCAGGAAGATGGCGGGCAAGGAGAAGCAGAAGATCAGAAACGTGAAGATGACAAGAGGGGAGTATTTGAAGCACTGGGCCAAGGATGAGCACGGAAACTACGTGGGCACGGAGCCGGAGGGAATGGGGAAACAAATCTGGCGCGAGAAGCTAAAGGCCGAGCGGGAGGCTTGACGAGACTTCTGCTGCAAAGAACGGAGATAAGGCATGGAGATTGCTGGAGATTAGCGCGATGTTTTGGGCAAAGCCATGCAATGAGCGGAGCCGTTCGGCAGCGTAGAGTTAAAACCACCGTCGGACGTACCATCGTGTCCGGGCCTGACGTCTGTTCGAAGTCGCAATGGAAGGGAAACAGGCGGGTAGTGCCGATACATACCGGCCATGGCGACATGTGATGGGCCGAGCCGCGCCGCAGCGGCGTAGGATTGTGCGTGCAGATCGCCACGTATAAGACGAGATGCCAGCCCGCCATGTATCCTCCTGCTGGAGTTGACTGTCGCAGTCGGCCGACGATGGCCTCCGCCACGAACGACACGCAGGCCGCCGCCGAGCTGCGGAGAACGGGCGGAAATCGAGTCAGCGGCCTGAGCACTCACAAGGCAGTGATGGCCGGCCTTGAGCAGGACATGCGACGACCGTATGGCTACGTGGAAGAGGTGGGAGCTGCGCTGGAGTGCGCTGGGGCTGCGCTGGAGCCGGGCCTGGCGACGGAGGCTGACGGATGGGCAGGATTGCAACCCGACGAATGATATCGAAGGATTCATGGTGGCTTCGGCGCGACAGTGCAGTTGATGGAGGGTGGAGTCTGTGTCACGCCCAAACGAGGCATTGTCAAGAGCGGCCGCTGGGAGGCCATGGAAAGCTGCACCACCACAGCACGGAGGTGTTGCGGGCGGTGAGGCTTGGGGTTTCCGGCCAGCAGCGATGAGGAGCTGGAGGAGATGGACGGCGCAGGAGAGACGCAAGAAAGTGGGCGTGGGCCGGTATTTCGGCGGCGAGGCGACAGGGGTGCTCTGCACGTGCGCGAGGACATCACTTGCCCAGGCCCGCGGTTTTCCTGTCACCCGGCTCCCGTCCGCCTGCCCCAGGCCTTGTCCCTGCTGCCGGCCGTCTGTTCACCAGCCGTTGCGCGGCCCGACATGTGCGGCAACGATATCCCTCTGCTTGCCGTCAGCACCTCCGCTGATTCGCCGACCTCCGTGCCAGGACGCCATTGCCGATTGCCACAAGCAGCCCATTGCCGATTGCTACAGAGAGGCCCAGGACCAGGCTCTGACTGATCCCTTCTCGCCTGCACGCTAAGGATTGACCGGCAGGATATAACGGCCTGCGCCCCAGCCAGATCTCTCAAGTTGCTCTCAGCAGTACGTCAGCCCGGGCTACGCAAGACAGCTCGAATCATGGCATCAGGAGCCCTCAGCACCTTTACCACCCGATATAGCCAAGCGCTCATTGGCACACCTCGCCGCCGGCTCCACTGTTTGCACTGCGGTTTCACCTCCCGGCGCTGCCCTGCTGCTTGACGTCGTCTGCCGGAACGAGCTGTTTGCCTTATCCGAGCCAGTCGATGCTGGTCGTGGCGACGCGAGCATCCGCTTTTTGTCCGCCTCGATGCGGGGTCGGAATCTGTATTTGGTGGGCCGCCTGGCAGTCAGCGTCGTGCATCAAGAAATTGACCACGGTCTTACGTCGCGCTGCGTCGTCGCCACGCACGAGCGTTCCCAGCACCCTGCGGCCCGTCACGGCGCGCCTTCCGTCAAGCCACTGAGCGGCATCCATGGCCCTTTCCCTCGTAAAACCTGCCTTGGCGGCGGCTGTCGCAAACGGCCCTCCCACTCTGCTTCAGCTTCAGGTAGAACCAAATCCGGAACCACCAGTAGCCGTCTTCCGTCCCAGGTATTCTGCGTCAGGGCCGGGAATTCCTTGCTGCTTGCCGTTGCGGGCATGTCTGTCCGCGAAGAGGTCGGGCTCCGGGCTCTTTAAAAGGGAGATGATCTCGCAAGAAGTCAAGAATCAACCCCAAATCCCCCTACAAGCTTTTCCTCCACCCTCCTCTCAATCGACCATGGAGAGTCTCTCATCTCGAAAACTCGTGGACCTGGGCAAGGTTCCCGTCCGCAATGTGCCCTCCAAACTCGTTGATATCAAAAACTTGCCGGTTTTGCTGGGCGGGGTTATATTCCTGGTAAGCATCGAGGGTTGGTCCACGCTGCGTTGTATATGTAGTCTAACCGGCCATCGCCAGCTCGTTGTCAAGTTTGTAGCCACGGCATTTTACAATCTCTACTTCCACCCGTTGCGCAAGTGTGAGTGGGCCGAAACTGCCCCTGAAACCGGGTCAACTCGGTCGAATCCGCTTCGACTCGGCCAGGTTCGCTCCGTCCCGGCTCGACTCGGATCACTGACCTTTCCACACAGATCCCGGGCCGAAGTATGCCGTGATGAGCGGGCTGCCGTACATCTACTGGTCGACCAGTGGAGACCTTGTCGCGTGGATCCGCACGCAGCATGAAAAGTACGGCGAGGTCGTGCGTCTCGGGCCCGACCGGCTGAGCTACATCAGCCCGCAGGCGTGGAAGGACATCTACGGGCACCGCACGGGCGGCAAGCTGGAGAACCCGAAGGACACGCGCTTCTACCAGCTGGACCTGAACGGCGAAACGCACATCATCAACACCGAGGGCGCGGGCGAGCATGGGCGGCTCCGCAAGATCTTCTCCAACGCGTTCAGCGACCGGGCGCTCAAGCTGCAGGAGCCGCTGATCAAGAAGTACGTCGACAAGCTCATCGCCAACATGCACAGCACGGTCGCCAAGGACGCCGGGGCCGAGCTCGACCTGGTGAAGCTGTACAACTGCACGACGTTCGACATCATGGGCGACCTGACGTTCGGCGAGCCGCTGGGCATGCTGGAGGCGTCCGAGTACACGCCGTGGGTGGCGGCGGTTTTCGGGCAGATCAAGACGGGCGACCTGTCGCGCATCCGGCTCGAGTACCCGTGGATCGGCAGCCTGCTGCGGGCGGTGCTGCCGGCGTCGCTGCGCGAGATGGAGCGGCTGCACTTCCAGCACTCGGTGGAGCGGGTCGACCGGCGGCTGGCCAAGGGCGTCGACGGCGACAAGGCCGACATCTGGAAGCTGGTGCTCGAGAAGGACAAGGGCCAGCTGCGGCTGGGCCAGATGCACGCCAACTCGTCGCTGTTCATGATCGCCGGCACCGAGACCACGGCCACGCTGCTGAGCGGGCTGACCTTCCACTTCCTGCGCAACCCGGCCAAGCTGCAGCGCGCCGTGGCCGAGGTGCGCGCGCTGGCCGAGGACGAGCTGTCGCTGGAGCGGCTGCCGCAGCTGCCGTACCTGGCGGCGTGCTTCGAGGAGGCGCTGCGCTGCTACCCGCCGGTGCCCATCGGCGTGCCGCGCGAGGTGGCGGCGGGCGGCAACGTGATCTGCGGCGAGTGGGTGCCGGGCAAGGTTTGTGCTGCGCTTCCCGCGGCGGCGTGAGGGCTTCGTGTGCTGACGTGGGTGTACAGACGCGCGTGTCGGTGCCGCAGTGGGCGTCGTACCGGTCGACGCTCAACTTCAAGGACCCCAACGACTTCGTCCCCGAGCGCTGGCTCCCGGACACCGGCTACGACAGCGACCGCAAGGACGTGCTGCAGCCGTTCTCGTTCGGGCCGCGCAACTGCCTCGGAAAGAAGTAGGTCACCCCCGGCGGAGTTGACGGAGCTGCATGCTGACGCTGACGGTGAACGGCAGCCTGGCGTACCACGAGATGCGCATCATCATGGCGAAGGTGCTCTGGCACTTCGACCTGGAGCTGTGCCCGCAGAGCGACAACTGGGCGGACCAGAAGACGTACAGTTTGTGGGAGAAGCCGGGCCTCTGGGTCAAGGCCAAGCCAGTCCACTAGACGGCCACGCATTTCTGTTGGAGCGGGGCAGAGGCGCGGAGGATTGATTGGAGAGCTGCTGCCAGATGCCAGGAGCAAGATGTGGCAGGGTCGAGCGGTCGTTCTTAGATTGGCAGTTGTTGTAAACTTGATTGAAGACAGCATGGCTGTGCAACACACTCCGCTGCAAGTGATCCGTGTGTCCGGTGCCGGTGAGACACAGGCCGCGAAGCTTTCAACGGCGGGCTCAAAGGGGCAAGTGGGGGCGGACGAGTAGGAAGGCAGCCGATGGAGGCAGACAGCCGGGAGCCAGACGCGAGTCATAGGGGCAGAGCCGCTCTCCGGGGAGTGGCAGCCTAGCGCGGGGCGGGAGCTATGACGCGCGAAGAAAACCGCGGCCTCTGCCACTGCTGCCACCCGCATCACTCACTGCCTGCGCCCACGCAACACCTTTCCCGTCCTGCTGCCACCACTCGACACCGCTCCCATCCCTCCCGTCGCGCTGCGCCTCCAAGTTGCCGCATCCCCCGCGTACCGCCGTCTGCGCAATTGGCTGCCGCCCGCCACCATAGGCCGCAAGCACAAGCCGCACCGCCAGCAGGCCCCCAAGGGCAAGCACGGCAGCGACAGGAACCCGGCCCGCGGACAGCCAGCCAGGACTGGACGCCGCTGGAGGATGGGCCAGGACGAGAGCTCCATCGTCGACGAGAGCATCGCGCCCTCCACGCTCGACTCGCGCTCCCTCGAGGGCGTCGCCAAGTTCCTCCGCGATGGCCGCGCAAAGCGCGTCGTGGTCATGGTGCGCCGCCACGCTCCTCCCGCCGCCCGCTGCCTCTGCTAACCCTGCTGTGCGCCGCAGACCGGCGCCGGCATCAGCACGTCGGCCGGCATCCCCGACTTCCGCAGCCCTGACACCGGCCTGTACGCCAACCTGGCGCGCCTGAACCTGCCCTACGCCGAGGCCGTCTTCGACATCTCCTACTTCCGCCAGAACCCGCTGCCCTTCTACACCCTCGCCCACGAGCTCTACCCGGGCAAGTTCCGTCCCACAGTCACCCACTCGTTCATCCGCCTGCTGTACGAGAAGGGCATCCTCCTCAAGCTGTTCACCCAGAACATTGACTGTCTCGAGCGCGAGGCCGGCGTGCCTGGCGACTTGATCGTCGAGGCCCACGGCAGCTTCGCCGAACAGGCCTGCATCGACTGCGGCGCTGCGTATCCCGACGACAAGATGAAGCACTTCATCCAGAGCATGGAGCCGCCGCACTGCGAGCAGGAACACTGTGATGGCCTGGTCAAGCCCAAGATCGTCTTCTTCGGCGAGCAGCTACCGGCTGGCTTCTTTGAGAACCGGGACAAGCCCGCTGACGCCGACCTCTGCATCGTCATGGGCACCAGCCTGACCGTGCAGCCCTTCGCCAGCTTGCCCAACTTTGCTCGCGACGGTTGCCCGAGACTGCTCATCAACAAGGAGCAGGTCGGCACCATTGGCTCGCGGGGAGACGACGTCATGCTGCTGGACGATTGCGACGAGGGCGTGCGCAGACTCGCCGACGCTTGCGGCTGGCTGGACGAGCTGGACGCGCTGTGGGCGAAAACCGCACCCAAAGCCGCGTTCGACCTTGGCAGGGAGCCACCCAAGTCCAAGGACGAGGCCGTCGAGGACGAGGTCGAAAAGCTCAGCAAGCAGGTCGATCAGACGCTCAAGCTGGCCGAGGACCAACACAAGTGGCTGGAGAACCACGTTGAGAAGAAGCACGGCACCAAGCTCAGTCCAGACTCACCACAGCCTGGCAAGCAGCTGTCAGCCGAGCCAGACATGGGCAATGTCACCGATAACGGCGAGAGCAGGGCAAAGTCCCCAGCGGATATTGCAAGAGACGCTCAGCCAAAGGTTCCAACCGACGAACGCAGCGACAGTTTGGCGCACGTTTTCCCGCACATGTCTAAGAAGCCATCGTTGTAGCTTTATTGGGTGACTTTCGTTGTTTGTATAGAGCCACGGCTGGGTCTTGTTTCCTTGTCATGTCTATGGACTTTCCTTTGATGCGGGATACAGTGGCGTTGAAGAGGGATGCTTTTTACGACGCCTCACGCAATTTATTTTGAGTCTTTTCCTATACCACTCTGCGCTTATAAGTCTGCCAACCTCTTGCGGCGTTGCACCTGCCCGAGGCGGAACATGATAGCGGCTGCCACCATATACGAGACGCCTGAGTATATCTGAGGATACAGATAAGGCCTGTCGGCACCGGGGCGACGAATCTTGAGCGCTATGACTTCGGAGACTAGATCGAATCAGCAGCAGTACTGCCAGCGGTCTGCTTTCGACGTACATGTACATGGCAGAACAGTGGTTGCCCACGCCAGGGACAGCATGGAATTGAGATCTTTCAGTCCAGCAACTTCGACGCAGAGCGGCGAGATGGTCTGGCAGCACGTGTCAGCCGAGCCTTGTTGTTTCCGTGCACCACTTACCATCCACATCACCCCAAGTATGGTCCCACTGACAACAGCGAAGAAAACGAGAACGCCGTAGGAATTCGACGGGATCCATATCGCAAAGACAAAGATGGCGCAGACAAAGGTCGACAGCCCGGCCACTTCAATCCTCCCATACCGATCACTCGCCAACCCCACCAACGGCCGGCCCACCGCCGTCCCCAGGTTCAAAAACGCCGTCACAGCCGACGCCTGCGACGCACTTAGCCCCAGCTGATCCTTCCCGTACGCCGACAAGCTGTACAGCAACGTCATGTACCCCAGCATGCTCGCAAACGCCCACGCGAGCAGCAACACGACGCTCTCCCTCCTCAGCAGCGCCACGTCGAACCCCCGTATCGTGGCCCTGACCTCCTTGTTCCTGCCGCGCACCACCGCCACGGCCACCAGGTTGACCACGCCGCTGGCGATGCCGATCATGCGCAGCGCCCACGGCATGCCGGCGCGCTCGATGACCGCCTGCGCCCCGAAGGCGAAGGCGATGCCGCCGATGCCCGACCCGGCCGACACCACGCCGTTGGCCAGCGACCGCCGCCGCTCGAACCACTGCGACACCACCACCGCCGACGGCAGGTACGCCAGCCCGATGCCGCACCCGACCAGCGCCCCTTGCGTCAGGTAGAGCTGCCACGTGCGCGTCGAGTAGGACGCGAGGATGTAGCCGGTCGTTTGGGTGACGATGCCGAAGAGCATGGGGATCTGAGGGGGTGTTAGCGGGTGCGGCGAGGGGTCGGTGGGTGTTTTGTTCTACTTACGTGGATGCCGAGGCGGCGCGTCATGATGGTGACGGGCGTGGCGAGGGAGAGCGAGCAGCCGAACTGGAGCCCGCCGATGAAGGCGTAGTCGAGCGCGGTGGCGCCCGGGAAGGTGGAGGTGCTGAGGTAGTGGGAGAGGAAGACGCCGTACGTCTGTGGGTGGTGGGGGGTGCGGTTTAGCTTCATGGCCGGCGGGAAAAGAAGAGAATGGGCTGTGGCCACGCGAAAGAGCGGTGGCTCAATCGTGCATGTGCTAAGAGACGGGGAAGCGGAGAAGAGAAGATGGTGGAGATGGAAAAGAAAGGGGAACACTGACAGCTGCAATCCCCCATGTGCAGGCGTTGAGAAAGAAGACGCAGGCGACGCAAACCCAGCCATACCCTCCATCCGGCACCGCTGCTGGGTCTTGGACGATCACCCCCTCTGGCGTCTCCTCGGCGACCTCGTTCGGTGCGGATTCGGCGTCGTTGCCCATGGTCTTTCTCCGACGGGAAGATGGTGGTTAGGGGAAGAGATATGACGAAACGACAGAAAAGCAGCAAGGCCCAGGCTCTTAACCCGATCAAGCAATCCTTGGCTCTCTTCGCACTTTCTTGATCCGGACTTCAGAGCAGCAAATTGTTTGATAGTAGACTGCAGTCCTCTGGATGCCAATGCTCGCGGGCCTGAAGGGCACATTAAGACTTGCAACCAACGCCCACTGCATTTCGTTGACCACTGTGCTTCAGACCGATCGTTGACCCGAAATCGGCTGCGCGTGCCGAGGGCGGGGTGATATGTAAGCGGCCTGGCCGCCAGCAGCAGGAGGCGTGCCCCCCACCCTTGGACGGCGCGGCTCAGAAACACGCAGACACCACCACCAACGACGACCGCTGGTGCTCGGACAGGAACCGCATTGCGCGACTTCGGATCTGATAAAGCGGTGTCTGCTTTGGACTGATCAGAATCGCCGAGCGGCGAGCGAGACCGTGATAAGGAGGCGCGGTGCACATTGGGTGCGGAGCACCGTTCGACGTGGAGGCGTGGATTGGGTTCGGTGGCGTCTCGCTTTACCCCATGTCCACGACCCCGCATTGATTGACCGGCCGCGGCCCGCTGCGGTGTTGACGCCGCCTCTGCTCCATCAGGCACCGCCAAGCAGCTTGACCTGCCATGCCGATTCGGGCGTGCTGTTCGCCGTCTGTGTCGTGTTTGTGCTGCTGCCTGAGGCTTCCTGCACAGACGACCGGGTTGGGACGGGAAAGGACTGTCTCTTGCAGCACACGTCGAAATTAGCTACTCTGCATAAGCTTACTGCCCCACAGAAGCTTAAGGACTGAGCCGCAGGAAGTACAACAACATGAACGGGGCAACGTCGAATTTTTCCCCAGCGCCATGTGGGGTAAAGCTGCACCTCGTCTGGAATTTTCGGGCCCGACTAACAATAGACGGGTTGTACTGCAACAGACACCAAGTACCCTTTAGGGTCTTGCGGGGGAACTTATAGGCTACGGGTGCAACGGCCTACATAGCATCCGGCCATTTCTTTCTCTCGGCCGAGAGGACACGAGAGGTCCGAGAATCCGCTTCCGGAGTGTGGGGCGTGCGTTCGGGTTGTGGGGCATTTGATGCATGTCTCTGCTCGATTCATGCAGATCGTCTCCTTTCAGGTCGCAAGACGACCGTCAGCAGCGCACCATGCAGTGCAAGAGGAGGAAAGACGAGATGTCTCGCTGACGCGCAGTCGATGGCCTGAACTGGCGGCCCCAGGGTGACGCTGCCCGCAATAACGCGCAGAAGCATTTAAATGCAGGGAGAAGACAGGCAGCTACCACAGCAGGAATTGACTGACTTTCCCCTTCGAGCATCATGGAGCCTCACGCTCAATCCGCCACAGCCCTCGTGGCTGAATACGCCTGTCCCTCCGTCTTTTTCACTGCATTGCTTGCCTGTGTCGCCAGCACCATCATCTACCGCATATTCTTTCATCCCCTCCGCAAGATCCCAGGCCCCTTTGTCGCAAGTTTCACTGAGCTGTGGCGGACCCGACGCTACTTTCTCGGAAACTGGCACCAAGACATCCTGGACTTGCACCGCAAGTATGGACCAGTCGTCCGCCTCGCCCCCAATGAAGTGAGCTTCATGGACAAGGACGCTCTCGTGGCAGTGTACGGCCACATCAAAGGAACGAAGAAGGCAAGATGGACCCTGACCTCTGCGGGCCCACCCCATTCCACTGACTGTGATATCGCACGACAGACCGGCTGGTACGACACCTGGCAAATACCTAACCAAGACAACTCGTTCTTCAACTCGACCGACCCGCGCGAGCACTCGTTCCTCCGCAAGCGTGTCGCAGCGACCTACTCCATGACGGCGATCCTCTCGATGGAGCCCCAGATCCAAGAGGTCGCCGACGTGCTCTGGTCCCGCTTCGGCGACTTCGCCCGGCGCAACGAAACCGTCGACCTCTGCCACTGGGCCAACTACTTCGCCTTCGACGTGGTCGGCAAGCTCGCCCTGGGCGGCCCCATCGGCTTCATCGAGGCCGGCGCCGACCCCAACGGCATCATCGCCGCCGTGCACAACGGCTTCTTCTGGGCCTCCAACATGGGCTACCTGCCGGGCCAGTCGAAGCTGCTCTTCAACCCGCTCACCCAGTTCCTCGTCAGCACCTTCGGCGGCAAGGGCGCCTTCGCCCACTTCAACACCTGGCTCGCCGACCAGCTGGCCGCGCGCCGCGCCCGGGGCCCGCCCAAGGACGGCGCCAAGGGCGACATGCTGGACCACTTCATCGCGATGAAGGACCCGGACGGGCGGCCGGCCGGCGACCGCGGCGTGCTGGTCGAGGGCAGCAACATCATCGGCGCCGGCGCCGACACGACGTCGATCGGCATCCGCTCGGTGCTGGGCCAGCTGCTGCTGCACGCCGACGCCTACGCCCGCGTGCAGCGCGAGGTCGACGCCGCCTACGCCGCCCGCGGCCTGTCCGACGCCCCCGGCGCCGGCGGCATCCCCTACGACGTCGCCGGCGCCCTGCCCTTCCTGAACGCCTGCGTGCGCGAGGCCCTGCGCCTGCACCCCAGCATCCTGTGGCAGCTGCCGCGCGAGGCCCCCCCGCAGGGCGTCAGCGTGCGCGGCTACTACGTGCCCCCCGGCGCCACCGTGAGCATCAGCCCGCTGGCCCACAACCGCTGCCCCGAGGTGTTCGGCGACGACGCGGATGCGTGGAGGCCCGAGAGGTGGATCCTGGGCGAGGGGTCGGACGAGGCGACGCTGAGGGACATGAACAAGTTCGACACGACGGTGAGTATTTCCCTCCCTTCCTGCTTTGAGGTAGCCGGTGCTGACTGGCGTGTGATGCAGTTTGGCTACGGCTCTCGCACGTGCGTGGGCAAGAACCTGGCGCTCGTGGAGATACACAAGTTCATCGCGCAGCTTTTGCACCAGTTCGGTGTGGAGCTTGTGAACAAGGACAGGCCGTGGGTGACAAGGTCTCAGTGGTTCTCTTACCAGGCGGACATGTTTGTCAAAATCAAGGAGAGGGCAGCCTGAGGATGCTTAAGGTGATGAAGGCCTCACGTACTGTCAGCTTCGCACTTTCCAATGCAATTTGGACCGCTTTTCTGGGAAGGAGAAATGGATTTCGTGCATGTCCTACTTGATACTAGGGCAAACCAGGAACGTACAGCAGGACTCGATCTCTAGAGTCGGGTACATTTTTATTCAAATCTATAGAATTCTTATGCTCGGCCGTAGAAGCGGTCCTTCGCAAAGATGCCGCTATTCAACTTGATACCTACCTACCACATGTGTCTCTTATCCCCTCATCCCGCAGTTGGGTACAACGATATTAAGTCTACGATAGAGTAGATGAATACAACTAAAGGTAAAATGAATACGAAAAGCTTGAACAAACGAGATGATACCAGCTTTTTCTCGTACTTGGTTTAGGCATTTCCTTATAGTAGCTTGACCAGTGTGGACAAAATTAGGGGTTCTCACCAAGCGTACTTAAGGCCTCTCGACTCAGCCAGGCACGTTGAACATGTGACTTTTGCTGAGATATAAATCATCCGAACTCAAATCCTACTTGAAAAACCATCTGCACGCACGAAGGAAGCCCACAGCTCTAGCTATAGTTGTTGGTGGAGTGGGCATACTTGCATTCCTCGTCGGGTTGCTGCGGCGTGCGGGGATTCTGATTGGCTAGCTTCCACACTCAATTGTCTTGCGCGTTCAAACCCCAAAAAAACCATTCCTAGCGCTACCAGGACTACCTAGAGCTAGAGAGATAACGTAAAGTTAGTGTAGAATTGTCCACGAAATATCTCTCGTCCACCTTCATGCGCCACACGTCCCAGCCAGGCTCGTCAAGTTTAGGACAGGCACGTTGCTTTTCCCCCTCCCCTCTCCTCTTGCGGCAGTGGCAGTCACCCTACGCAGGTGGCTGAGACATTTATCCAATGAAAGCCGGGCTGACACGTACGCTGTGCGAAAACTCTGACCGGAAGATTGGGCATTATGACGGATAGTCTCTCTTCCGAAGACTTAGTCTGCGCCTTGGGAAACTAAGCATGAAAATACGGTTATAATCATCGTCTCTGAAAGGGAACCCACACACCTCTTCAACCTAGCGTACGGTGGAACGGGGTCTAGCGAAGTCTATGTTGAGCGCCACAATGCGGGGATGCGGGGATGTCCATGCTGTTTTGGGCAACTGACCGGCATGAGGCGGGAGCTTCCACGCCACTAGTTCAGCTTTGGTCCAAACGTGGAAGTTGGGATCTGCACGTGCCTTGGCGAGTACGCAGCGGTCTCGGTTTTTGCAGTTGTCGCTGGGACACATGTGGAGCATTTCAACGATGCGCAAGAGGGCGCGCGCAGGGAAACGAGCGTTGTGGCGCGGTTCTTTTGGGACCAAGACCCGCGGAACAGGAAGAATACAAGTTGCGAATCTCGAACGCATGTCCAACACTGTTTCCGCGCGGGTCTGGTAAACGACGGGAATGACCATCGGATATAACATCGAGATGAACGGCCACGGTTCACGGACGCAATCTCCACCAATCACTTTACGCCCATTACACATGGGCGCCCGGGATCTACCCTTCAACACGGCTAGGGCAGATCGTGACAGCTGGGTCACACGAGGGACCAGGTAGATGGCGACGACGATCTCTATTGAACGCCCGCTTTTGGGCCCCTGGGGTCCGAGGTAGGCCTTCGAGAACGCGGATAAGCAGATATAAATCAGAGCACTGCTTTCTCAGTCGGAGTCTCCGCATTCTTCTGTTCATTCTCAACACTGCCAACATGAAGACCCTCGCCCTCTCTCTCATCTCCTACCCGCTCGTCTCGGGCTTCCCGCATCTACGCTCTCTGGGGGACGGTGCCTTCCTTAACCACCTTCAGGCCAGGCAAGACAGTCTGTCGGAGGGCAATTGCGGCCCCATCCCGTGCACAACATTCGATGAGGCAGAACAGTTCGTCAGTGTTTCCGGGGAATATGAGTTTGTTGCGCCCTCGAAGACAGACCTCCGTGGCCCCTGCCCTGGTCTCAATGCGGCTGCCAATCACGGCTACCTTCCGCACAATGGTGTAGCTACTATTCAACAGAGTAAGCAGTCCCAAGTGAGACACACGAAACGTGCTGACACAGAGAAGCAATCGACGGCCTTGGCGCAGCCTACGGCATGTCTCCAGACCTTGCTCTCTTCCTGGCGGCATACGCCGTTGTGATCGACGGCGATATTGGATCACTGAGCTGGTCGATCGGAGGCCCCTTCCCTCCTACGCTCATCAACGGCGTTCTCGGGGGCGATCCGCAAGGCATCTCCTACTCCCACAACAACTACGAGGGAGACTCGTCCGCCACCCGCGCGGATGCATACCTCAACAACGGCGACGCATCTACAATGATTGTCTCCAAATTCCAGCAACTCTACGACACTGCTGTCAATGACCGCTACACTCTCGACGGCTTCCGAGGGCAGTACGCACGAACCCAGCAAGAATCCATCGCGACCAACCCCTACCTCTTCTACGCACCCTTCTCCGCCCTCGTTGTGCCTGCCGCGTACAACTTCGTCCTCAACTTCATGTCCAACCACTCCGCCGAGGAGCCCAACGGCTACCTCGACGGCAACCAGCTGAAGCAGTTCTTCTCCGTGACCGGGGAGTCGGGCAACTTCCAGTACACGCCGGGCCACGAGCGCATCCCCGAGGAGTGGTACAGGCGGCCGTCCATCAACCAGTACAGCCTCGCAACGGTTGTCGCCGACCTGGCCATCGGGTTCGTGCGCGACCCCAGCACCATCAAGTTCGGCGGCAACACGGGCACGCCGAACAGCTTCGTCGGCGTCGACGTGGGCGACCTGACCGGCGGCGTCTACAACGCCGACACGCTGCTCGAGGGGAACAACCTCGGGTGCTTCTTCCTGCAGGCCGCCCAGGCCGGCCTGCCGGACATCCTGAACGGGGTGCTGAGCGACCTCGCCCCGGCGCTGGATCTGCTCAACTCGGCAGTCAGCCCGGTGCTCGCCGACCTGGCTTGTCCGCAGCTGGAGCAGTACAACCAGGGCTTGTTCAATCAATTCCCGGGCGCGAAGTACCATCCCACGCCTTGAATTTGATTACCGCAAATCGGAATAATTCTCAGGTGGTGTTTTGATGCGGTGTTGAGCGTTGGATACCGAAGAAAATTGGTGTACGAGAGTATTTGGGGCGTTTGTCATAGCTCGGCGGGTTTCTACCCAGCCTCCAGTCTTTGACGGTCATCTACCTTCACTTATTTGGAATGAAATTGATGAAGTATGCGAAAGCAGCACGGATCTACAGCAATTTTGTGGTACCTGGATAAGCACATGATGCAAGGGTGGTGATTGGCCCAGCTGAATGATTTGTTTGGGTTTGCTGCCCGAAGCCATGTAACACAGATTTATTGTCGTCTGATTGGGAACGTTGCGCGTGTTCAGCTGCAGTGTATAGCCTGATTAGTCGTAGCTTTTGGGGGCTGAATCTGCGGGAGTTGCGTCACTCCCGCTTCCCCTTCCAACATCTTATTAGTAGAGCCCGCCACGCCTCCCTGCTGCCAGAAAATATCGACAGACCTCATGACAGTCCACACAGCCGAGATGTCGGAAGACAATCGTCAGGCGTGTGAACCGTCGCCTGAGCCTCATGCATCCAGCACCGATGGGAAAGCCAGCAATCTCACGAAAACTCTTTGTTCTGCCTGTCAAATATTGGCTACGAACGTTTTTGACCGCTCTTCGTTTTCCTCCAGCATGGATTCAGGGTTTCCTATCTCTCAATACATTAAACAGTCCTAGAACTACTTTCAAGATTCTCGGGCTCTCATTCATCTTGCCCAGTCCTGCCGGTTATGCAAGTTAGTAAGGACGACTAGCGAGAGAAACTGTTGGAAATCACGTGTACGTTAGTTGCAAGATTAGGTATAGCGCCGAGTTTGAGGATAAGTCGGGCACCTCTCCTGCCTCCCCTCACACGGCATGCCAAGAATCGTACTTCATTCTGCCACCACTTGACAGTTCAACAGAAACACTGAGGGGCTCGACGGTGATCATTCCTTTTTAAATACACTGAGGCCATTGTAGGCCAGAGTCTTTGCAATACAAAAATCTCCGACTTGCATGACACATCAGGAAGTGTAGCAAAGTAAATGATCTTGCAATGTAGTAAGATTCTTGGCATGCTGTGGAGAGGAGGGTTGGGGAGGTGCCCGACATAGCCTCCTCTCGCGCTAACTACTAATTGACTAATATACAATGATATGATTCGCTACAGGAAGTTTTGTTTAGCATTAATAGACCTAGGCCGACAGCCAAGTCATTCTCCCTGAATTTTAGTACTACGCCAAGTTGCAACGGTTTTGCAGTCATTCTTGGGGTTTTCTGATTCATGGCAGATTCGGCTGCAGGCCTGTCCAATGGTGTGCAATGGATGAATCCTCACCCGTCGTTACAATGCCACCCTCTATCTAGCTCAGCCACCCACCAAGAAAGGAATAAACTTGTTCACTGTGAGGTACACCCCGGCAGGCTGCGCTCGTAGCGAGAAGAAGTCCTCAAAATAGATATACAGCCGACAGAGGACATATAACACACAAGTAATTGTCACAGGGACGATAACTCGTAGCGGGACCTCCATTTCTGGGTCCTGGTTGTGCGATATATTTCTCCAGGACTGTAGCAAATCCATGATTTGCTTCACATATTGATTGATACTCGTCTTCGGATACCAGCAGACCCGGCCCGTCAGCTGGTACTCGGCATCCTGGACCTGCGTGCCATGGTAAAGAGTCAGAGGTAGCGACCGCTCCGGCATAGGGGCATCCCGCCGTCGACGGCTATTGCACAACTCGATGAAATAGTATATGCCCCCATAGATGCTGAAGCAAGCATGGTAGATACTACAGATCCTCCATAGGAGTCGCTCGGTGTACGTGGGGAAGTGGAAATTCCACGCTACGACGAATAGGATGCTGAAGCCGATCAAGATGGCGCTCGCCAGCGGGGCATAGCTTAAGTCTAAGCAGAGCCAGGTGTCCGAAGGAAACCGGTCCCAAGGCCGGGATGTGATGGGGCGGGAGATAAGGGTAAAGCGTGCCACTTGCGCTAGCCTGGTGTAGTATCTCCAGTGAGCGTTAATGCGAAAGTCGTTCCGGCCGACGAATTCTAGCGGTGTTTGGTACCATCTTTCTGAAAGCCGGGGGTGCGTCTACAGGCACTAAATGTTAGGGATATATTACTCCTGGAGGAGATTCATGATTGGCTCACATGCTGACTAGCAAATGCTCGGATCTCCTCTACTGTCTTCTGGTTTTTTGTCTTGATGGGTCGCGGCTGCGAGATGGTAGGCTTTGCATACCATGTAATGGAGGTCGCAAACATGATGAATGAAAAAGAAAGAGCCGTTAGCTCGAGAGTAGTCATTGGCAAGCCAATTCTCACGCGCTGTATCTCAGTAACGAAGAACCAGAAAGCTTGGAAGACAGTAATAATGCTAGGGAGGCGTAAGGCTACGGAAAACACCAGAGCACATCGGTTCGCACTCACCGTGAAAGAGTATCCAAAGTGTTCCTCTCGGCGATAGCCATTTCCGTCATGTCTGGAAATTCGACGTGTTTATGTAAAAGTAGGTAGTGTAGTTGTTCGGCGTTGATAGGAAAGCCGTCCGGATAGTCGGGACTGGTAAGATGAATACCCCCCATGTCGACGAAGAATGCGTGGGTATACGTCCATTTCATGCCGTTGCACAAATTCTCATCTGTTCTAAATGCCTATGTGAAAACATGCTGTTAGCTGTTACCCGTTGATCGCACAGATGAGAGCTGAGTAGTGTTAGAAATAGTGCCGAGGAGCGTAGCATACCTTCACACTTCTCCTAGCGCTGCAGAATTGCCCCATAGCGATACCAAAGAGGAAATCCGGACCGAGCATACTAATTACAGCGAGACTGAGCTTGTCGAAGAGAGCGTGATACCACTTGTCCTTGGGCGAGCCGACATTTGGGTACGTCGACACCCAGCAACACAGGACAATAGTAACACAGGAGGACCACATTATGTCTATTGTACCTCTATCATTGCTGGTTGACTTCCACCCATATATCTGTTCGTCATTTGTGGTGTTGGTAGTGTTTTGGAAAAGAGAGCTGTGATTGCTTGCCATGGGGGGTTCGGAGACGGCGAGAAGGGAAATCGTCGGAACGACCAGCGGCTAGAAAGATGACCGAAGAAGCAAGGCAAGAGGGATGAACGAAAATACAGAGCAAGGATAAATGAAGATATTCGGCGCAGAGCCTTGCGGGTTTCAGCAGGAGGAGAATGCCAGAACATGAGCAAAGATGTCTCAATCTCTAGCGACCTACGTGGAGTGGGAAACAAAAGGGGATAGGTTTTCTGCTGTGCCGCAGACACGCGCCGTACCCATGCTTCTCCGCACAAAGATAGGAACCTCGTTGGCACTCGAATTCCGTTCATCCTCCCCGTTTTTGTTTCAGCCTGACAAGGCCATCCTCCGTATGGACATGATCAACGCCAACCTATCGACAGACTTCGTGACTGGCCAACTCTTCATCTAGGAGGAAGGCGCCGGAGCCACACTTGAAAGTGTTGGCAGACCCATTACTGTCGCCTTAGGAAGTCGTCTTGGCGAAACAGCCGCCTGAGATTCTAGGACAGCGTGGCTGTTCTACTATTTTAATAGATAGCGACATTGGCGCCCGGGACCCGTCTGCCGGAGACCATGGCGTGAGTTGTCCTTGGCAAAGCAAGAATTTGTCCCAGTAGCTGCAGCTGTGCCGCTCGGTTGATGTGACCGGCAGCCATCACACGACGGTCAAATGAGCACAGTGCCTGAGCCGCCGGCCCCCACGCCGATCACCCACCCTTCCGGGCTGGCCCGTAGGCAACCATACTATGGACCGCCGCTTACACCGCAAATGCCTGTGAGCAGGGTCTCGGAGAAGAAGGTGCCTATACAGCTCACGTAACACTCACGTCGAAGTCGCCAATGGGAACGTGCGATAAACGCCGGCCAATCAGAGTAATCGGGGGCTTCGGCAGACCAAACTGCACATCGTTTACCCGAAGCTGAACCGACCTCTCACGTCTCAAATGTAATCCCCACGCCCGCACCGACGAAACAGCTGCCTCGCTTGCGTCCCGCTCCACGGTCATCTGTCCGCAACCATCGCTCTCAACGCATCTGCCGCGACTTCCCCAGCCTTGAGAACAACATGGCTCCCGATTCCGAGCGCGAGCCCTTGATCAACAGCAACCCCCAGCTCCAATCCTACTACCTCTCGCTCGAATCGAGGATCGGATACCGACTGCTGCTCGGTGGCACACGCCACTTTGGCTACTACGAGCACGATACATACTGGCCGTTCCCCCTCGGCCGCGCGCTTCGAGCCATGGAAGACAAGATGGCGGCGTCGCTAGGGCTCTCGCCAGGCGCCTACGTTCTCGACGCAGGGTGCGGCATCGGCCATGTCGCTATCCATCTGGCAAAGCAGCACGGATACCGCATACAAGGCATTGACATTGTGGACCATCATCTGGTAAAGGCTCGGAAGAACATTGCCCAATCGGGCCTGCCCAAGGGCCAGGTGGAGATGCGCAGAATGGATTATCACCACCTGGAAACCTTGGATGGGCAGTCGTTTGACGGCGTCTACACTATGGAGACATTCGTACATGCCACCGACCCCAATGCCGTATTGGCTGGCTTTCACCGTATCCTCCGCCCTGGCGGCCGTCTGTCTCTTTTCGAATATGATCACAACTTCCTCGAGGACTCGCCCAATGACATGGCAGTTTCAATGCGCAAGATCAACAATTTCGCCGCCATGCCAACGAACGCCCTATCGCATCCGGGCGTGTTCAAGGGTATGCTCGAAGACGCCGGGTTTACAGATGTTGTTGTCCGAGATTACTCTGAGAACATCAAGCCTATGACAAGACTGTTTTTCTTGATCGCCTATATTCCTTTCCTGATCATTACGTTTCTAAGGCTTGAGAAATACTTCATCAACACTGTGGCGGGGGTGGAATCATATCGGGGGCATGGTCAATGGCGGTACGTTGCTATTTCAGCAACGAAGCCTGGTGCGTCCATCGAGGCTGCGAAAGCTCGTTGAAATGGTTTCCATGCCCGCATCTGGCAAACTCCCATCTATGACTCTCACGGACCGGCACTCTCTGCGTCAGTCTGCTGTCGGAACACTGGGGCGAAATCGTGGCTGGGAGGCATGGAACAAGGCGGCAATACAGGAGGTCCAGGTTAGCAACTCACAGTATTACTCCGCGCACAGATTCCAAAACTTTTCAGCCAATGGCCATTAGCCGAAATAGCTTGCGTCTTTCTGTGAAGAGAAAAGATACCATCATGCCATTCCCTATTCTGTACAATAATGTGTAGTTTAAGTGAGGAGCTACTACAACGAGTTGAGAGGGTCGGTGGCTGCCGTTCATGGCATAAACAACCCATGTTTGAGCTTGTTCAGCCTGTTGAGCGTCATCTGCACATGCAGGGCAAGGTTTCAGAGAGTACCTGCTCTGCTTGTGTCGCTTATAAGCGACAGGCTCCTGGTGGTTATCGCCGGCAAGGCAATTGTCGAACTAGCCAAAGTACGACGCCGCACTGTTACTAGTGCGTGCTAATAAGCCTTATATGCTGACACACCCCCTCACCTGTGGCGAAGTGCTTGAGGCACAGGTGGAGAGTCTGAAACATGAATTGTTGCTGAATTGTGGCTACTTGTGGTGAAATTGCTCTGAAAT